>PVHY01020690.1:8016-25198 GCA_004024945.1 Uropsilus gracilis
TTTTTTTTTCCCCTATATCCCTTACATTAGTGAGACCATTTGGTTTCTGCCTTTTTCTTTGTGGCTTGTTTCTGCTAATATGATTTCTTCTAAATGCATCCATGTTGTTATGAAGTCGTCCAATTTGTCATTTTTAATTGATGAGTAATATTCCATCGTGTATATATACCACAATTTTTTCCCGGATGTTTACTGCAGCACAATTTATAATTGCAAGGTCATGGAAACAACCTAAATGCCCCAAAACAGAGGACTGGGAGCGATGTGTTTAAATAAAGAGCAGAAGACATAGGGAAGAGGCTTGAGACATAAAAAATGTGTTGCTCTAATGAAACAAGAGGCAAGTTAGAGAGAAAAGTATAAAAGGTCAAAGAAGATATTAAGTCATAGACTTTAGCCCTACATAAAGGTTGGTGAACATTTTCCCCAATTAGTACCATAAAAGAATTATTTTTCCACTAAAACAGGTGATTTTTGGTTTTTTATTATCTGTTTTAGTCTCTAATAGCAATCAGTTCTCATAAGACATCTTTTCCTCTCTATTTTATAAAGCATTATTGGTGTTTCACAAATAATATCCCAGAAAAAGCCTATACTCCAATTCTAAAGCATGGCTTGATACAGTATTGGATATTTTTTTTCAAAAAAGTAATTAAAGATTTGACTATTAAAAGTAAAACAAGACCTGAACCCCCAAAATAGGGAAATGAATTTGAAAAGTTGAAGAGATATTCATGCTTTAGAAAAATTGAAGGAGGTAATTTCCGTCTAATTGTTGTATAGTCGATTTGCCAATGATAACAATTTGCATGTTATGCACTGAAAAGAAAATAGCTAACAGCATCTGAATGCAAATGAACATTTTGGGTTATTTCTTTTAATAGGCAGGTAAAATAGTTACATAAAATCAAAACACTGAATATGGAGAAAAGAACTGTCAGCCGTCAGTTGAATTGTTAGCCAATACTTGTGGCTGTTGCTCCTAAATGCATACACGTATACAATTATTTGGTAAAATCAACACAAAAATATGATATGTGGAAAAATGTAAACGTAAGGTGGTATTTGACAAAATGATCATTGTGACTGAAGTTTCACTTTGGCCCAATTTTTCTCATTCTCAATTGCTTAGTGTAGATATAACCAATGACTATGTCTACCAGAAAGACATAGGTTTAAGTTGTAATGTAAAAACAAAATGGAACCAAAGTAGGAACTAGAAACTCTTTTGAAGTGATTGAGACAGGCTTTGGAGACAACAATGGTTTAAAAGTGTAATTCAGAGACAAGACAAAAATCAGCAGGTAGAAATAGGATTGAGGGAGATGTAGTCTCTGTTCTTTTGCAAAATTTTACACTCCTTCAGTTTTATTCTTTCACCTCTCCTTTTGAGTAGAAGGGAACACAGTTGCTTCCCTGTATGACAGAGATTGTGGTCACTCAACCTTGTAATAGAGGTCACTTAATGTGGTAGACCAACTTCCAGTTCAGAATTCAGAACTGTTTCAGCACCTCAGACTGATTCTGTTGCTGCAATTATCAAACACAGTATATCTTGTGGCCTCAGCTGCCTATGCTTTCAAACTGTTTATTGCCGTTAGCTGATTTTTATGGAATTTTGCAAGAAGCTGACCTACAGGTAATCAGTCTTTGAGAAATGAATCTTTTCCCAAAAGGAATCACAGAAGTAAATGGGGATTTGAGTCTGTGGCTGAGAAATAAATGTCATTTGTGCCAAACTGTTTCGGAACTACTTCCACAATGAGAAAAAGAAGAACTATTGTAACATGCTGACAATGATGCAACTTGTAAGTGATGAATTAGGATTAAAGTCAGGCAACTTGACATTGGTAGCTGACCCTTGGACAGAGGAATAGAGCAGCAAACACAGACTAAGGGATTTTCATGGCACTGTGGACTCACCTTTGTCACCCTCTGGGCATACATTATTTTATTTTATCTATTTTTTTTTGTTGTTGTTAAAAAGTTTCTCAGAGACAGACCACTTTATCATTTCATCAGACCAAGTCATAAGTAACTTTTAAAAATTCTATTTGTTTTATACCATTGTTTCCTTAGACTGGTGAGTTGTAAGATAGCTTCTTCTATTCTCAGCAATATTCATTTTGAAGATAAGTAGCATCCATATTTATAGTGAAATGTTTAACTGTGCAATAACTTTAACACCCGCATCATCATCTTCCAATTGGAAGAAATTTGGTCTTCATTCAGTATCTAAGGCACAATGATATGAATGGAAATTAAGATCCCTTTATTGTCATACTCCATAGGTCTCTGAATGTAAAGCTATAACAATCCTTTAAGCCAGGTAATATTATTAAAATCTCATTTTACAGAGAAAAATTCTGGGGCGAACAGTTTCAACTAAGATCATTAACAGCTGGAGTCTGTGCTCTTAACTCCTGTTTTATATAAGTGCAATTTATCCAGAAGAGGTAAAGTCCAGCTGTTAAATGTATTACATGACTTTTCAGGGGAGGAACTACAATGAAATTTAATAGAATAGTGAATCTGAAGATATAGAACTCACAAAAATAACTCACCATTAAATAATTGATGTGTCACGTAGCCTCTCTAGATTGAATATAACATATGATATTATACAAAAATATATAATTACATGTAATTACATGTCCTTCAATATTTACTGATAATACATAGAATATTATTAACAATATATAACACCCTCAGTAAATGTTAGTTGCTCCAAACTCCAAAATTCCATGATACATTAAAATATTTTCACTATTCTTTCAACTCACAAAGTGGAAAGATCTAATAATCTTCAGTAAATAAAAGTTAACTGATGAGTAGGAGATGGAGCATATTGTTAAAAAAAAATGTATCTACCCCAATAGTTGGCATATTTGATATCAGGTGTTTAGTTTTCACTGCTGCCTTCATAGCATCTCACAAGATGCCACAAGTATTATAGATAGGAAATATTTCTTGAATGAGTGAACAAAAGACAAAATTGGAATTGATTTTTATATTGCTTTGCATTGTGTGGGTAATCAGGAGAACATTTCAAAGAACAAAAGACTTATGAAAAAAAAAGCATTATAAGGACAACATGACAACTAGTACAGGATGTTTCAGAACATATATCAAAGAAATTTCATCACATTTTAAATAAAGATAATATCAATATGAAAAATGGGGGTTTCTTTTCTTGTAAATGTACATACCTTCATTCTATAAGTCAACTAACATAAAAATCTAGCATTTTACTTTTAAAGTATGTTACTTTGAATACAAACATTCACACACAATGAAAAGTAACCAAAGTGTTTGCAATAAAGTAAATTAGGACTAGTGAGAAACAAGTTGCAGAGAGAATTTCAAGTCTCTTTTCTTTTGATCCATAGGTAAGACAGTGGTCATTACAAAATTGCCTAACATTCAAAAAAGTATGACCTCTCCTATGATTAATACATGCCTAATGACAAGAATCTCAGAAAGCTGATTTGAAATTTTTATGGTATACAATTTGAAATAATTTATTTTCAGTTATAAGACTGTGAGTCTAATATTTTATAATGAATGACATGGAAATTTTTCAAGTTTGTAAAATGAATACCTAAAGGTGATTATAGAATCATGGATAACTTGAAATATATACTTGTAAGTGATATGGCTACTAACTGAAGTTTTCTCACCATTAAAATAGTAACCCTTGCCTATTCTCAAATGTCTCCAAGTTGTATCCAATAGTAACCAACAGCATGGTTCTTTCATATTCACTCAAATCTCTCAGTGCAGACACCAAGAGGTATCTGTACTGATCTTACTCTCTTCATTTGGTTCCCATCTACCTACATCTACTGAATAAGAACTGTCTCAGAAGAGTCACTAGCAGCCATGAAAGTACCATATCTAGTCATGATGGCTATATTTTGATGGTTCCTGGTGCTGATTACATGCAGAAATGAGACAAGTTTCTGTATCTCATTTTTGTCTCTTGGGGTCCAAGGCACTCTACTTATGTCCAGTATCTTTTAAAGCATTAAACCAAACTTAATGACAGATCTCTGTCTCTGTCACTCTAGTCTTACCTAACAGTTCAAACCAACCAGGGGCCACAGAGCACAAGTTCCTATCTCCTCCATTCTGCCCTTCTTCCTTTCGAATCTTCTGTTCCTATATACCCAACCAAGATAAATTCTACTTCAAGTTCTCAGTCACTAACCAAAGATATCAATACATATAATCAAATAGATTTGTTTGGTTATAGATTTTTGTTGGGAATGGAAGGAATAGTATGTTTGAATTAATATTTAGAAGTTGGAAGTTACTGGTTAGTAAAGCAGCAGCTACTCCAAATACCCTATTCTACACATTTTAAAGAAGGGAGATTGCAAACCTTTAAAGATACTTTCAGCTTTATTAATATTATAATGTCACAAAGAATTTTCTTTCATGCACTATAGAAATAGGCCACTAAATTTGCATGTCTAAGTAGTTCAGTAATTGCTTTCCTTAAACACAATTAGTATGTTCTGCCCATGTAACTGCAAGAAAAAGGAGGTCAAAGTAAATGATCCAACTTTATTTGAATGTGTATTAGAGAGGAATAAAGAAGTCTCTTGTAACAACTACAGCTATATTTATCTGACTTTATAAAGTCAAACACCAAATTGTATTGACCCTTTTTTAATACCCCCATATTCCTGGTCTCCAGGTAAGGAAGTACTCTGACTCAAAAATCCCTTTTAAGGCAAGAACTGGCAGTATCATAAATCACATTCCTGTAACAAAGGAATATTGTGCCCATAAATAAGAAATCCACATTTTGAATTGACAGGCTCTCTAATTAGCATGAGCAGTCCAGAAAACTTTGTTTGACTTTCTGCGCATCAATTTGTTATTCTCTAAAGCTAAGGCACTGCATAGCTAAGGTTCTTACTGTTCTTAAAAATAAAAAAAAAAAGTTTATTATTCTAAACACAAAAGGTTTTTAGATCTACACACAGAAACATTCTTATTCCTATGTGTCTTTTCCAGAGAAGAAATTATACTCTTTTTATCTATTCCTGTTCCCATGAAATTAATTAAATTCAGTAAATCATGTATTACGTTAACTAAATGTTTTCGGTATCTCAAGTACTGCTTTGACAACTACATGATAAAATAAATAATGTTACCGTAATATGAAAATATTGAGCCCTTTCTTTACACCTGCTTTATCAGAATGCTTTGCAGTAGCTATTCTAAAATTATTGAGCAGAAAAGTATTTGGTTTTAAGAAGCCAATTCTACTTAAATATTCCACTGACTAGCTATTTGAACTTGGGCAATGATTATCTCCCTCTATGAAATATAATTTACTCTCTTACTTTGAGAATCAAAACCAAACCATATGACTTTTAAGTCATATTCAATAGTGTTTAAAATAGTATTACTGATAAAACAAATAGAGTCCACTCAAAATTTTAATTAGTGTGGGTGCATCATTTGCAATGTTTTAACACCAAATGATTTAATTTGGAAAGCAACCTGTGAGTTGAGGTTATTATAATTCAGATTTTATATAATTAGAAAATTGAGGTAGAGAGAAGTGAAACAATTTACCCAAACTTACATTATTTATGAGAGTTGGGCTTTTAACACAATAGTCTGGATCTACACTCCATTCCCAAAACCCTTATTCTATTTCTTTATTGTAACTTCTGTTTCTCATTTTGCAAATTCTGACATGTTGGATATTATTGTTGTTGTTATTATTATTTATTATTATTGTATTTGTTTTTCTTAGACTATCAGAGTCAGACTCTGAATATTTATAATGGAATGATCAGGGTGTATACCAAATCATAGTATTTTATTATAAGGTTTGAGGAAAAAAGTTAAGGGGTAAGCATATAAATTAGAGCATTGCCTTTATATTAAAATCATCATAAATATTTACATAAAATAAAGCAAAATATGACAATTGTTATGACAAAACATGGAATATCAAATAATTTTCAAGTTTAAAATAGATATATCTTCATCTATATTTGAAAAAACAATAGCTGTCATCCCATGAAGGGAAGAAATGTGCTACAATGATGATCAATGCTATCTATTAATCTATAAGCTATTTCTGTTCATTTACCTTTTTAAAGAATAGTAATAATTAATAATGATTATAAAAATTAAGTACATTGATCTAACGATACTTTAAAAAATGTGGAAAGTTTGCACTTGTCTATTTGGCAATCTGGAAATACATTGTTTGCCACTTTTATACCAGTACTTCATCAGCTATCATCATTACTTATAATATAAAAGAGTTTCCCATTTCAAATCTATCCCAAATCAGAAGTTTGAAGAAAGTCCATAGAGCAAAGGTCCTGAGAAATTGGAATGATGGTCATCGTGACTCTCTCCTTTTCATGGAATGACATTAAGTGAGAATATGTAACACTGTGAAAACACCTAGAGTTTACAAAACAACAACAACTAAATTCTCTATATGAAATAGAGCATTAACTCATATTATGGTCACTCAAGCAGTCCTAAAATTCAGTGCTATTCAATTTAAAGGCATAAAGTTCCGAGTACTTCAGAATCAACATTGGGGTTGTATATTTTCATTTTAAATCAGTTCCCATTGTAGTTGAGATCTTAAAGATACCTATTTCTTTAAAAGTGATGAATAAGCACTCGGAAGGACCAAGAATGAAGAAAAAGGATGGTTTGAAGAGCTCTGGGCACATTGCTTGAAGAGTTGCGAAAAGGTGCTAAACTAGATAAATCAATTACCAAGTTCAAAACTATCCAAGTACCACAGCTGTGGAAGGACACTCTAAGTCTGGTTACAAGTCACAACTGAAGATGCACAACTGAAGATGAAGCTAAGTGCCCCAAAGTGGACAGGCAAAATTTCAGAGATTATTCTATCCATAGTGAGAGGAGGGTGCTTTCTAAGTGGAGCGCTCCTCCCCTTAGGTGGTCAGGCCTCTCAAGCATGGAGCTCGCTCCTCTCCTCGAAGAGTCAGTTTTCTCTGAATTCTTGATAAGGGTTCCTGATGGGGAACCGAAATGAAGGAACCGCAAGTGACATCATCCTGTTCAGAGAAGAAAGAAACCTGTGCCGTGGATAAAAACTCAGGACAGCTAAACCCCACACCTGTCATAATTTGCTCATCACTGTAATCACAGGGCTCTTTGAAAGGAAGTTCAGCATTTTTGTTTCCTTTCTATCATCTCTCATGTATTGTTTCAATTCTACCTGACAATGTTTCTTTACATTTCTTGTTTTAAAAGATTAGAAAAATGATTGAGTATTTATATTATTTTTTCTCAGTTTAACAAAAATGGCTTTCCTTAAAAGTTCCCCTTTTTGTTCAGTTTATGTTTTTGTCTGTGTTTGGGGGAAAAATACATATGTATTTGTCTTGAGTTTTTTTTTTTTTTAATATATATATATTCTGACATATAAAAGCAAAGCTGCCTTCTCTATTTAAAGCATTTAAGGGATTCTTAATAACATCTCTGTGACATTCTCTCACTTTTTAAACATGTTTAATAATGATAACCTAAGAGAGGTCTGTGTGTAGCCAAATTAAATTTTCCTCTTTCTCCTCCACTGATAATGGAATTATCATAATTTTATCATCATTTTAATAAAGAAAATGCCATCATCTTTTTATATCAAATTTTATTTTAATTTGCTTATCTAGTTAGGAGATGGGCTAACTGTAAAATTATTTTTCTATAAATATAAAAATTTAGAAAACAAGAAAATAAATTTCCCTTGAGTGTACACCAAACCTAATTCCATACCCAAAAGTCATTGTCATTCTATTTTGATGTTTCAATTTCGTTATTTAAGCATTTAAATGTAGAAAATTTCCCATCTGGAGGCCTAAATATCTGAACTTTTTAAACCTTTATAGTCTTCTTTGATGGTCAATTTATAAATTGAAATGCATAATAATTCAAGGATTTACAGTTTGTTATCTTATTGTACTTTATTAGGTATGCTGTTTGATGGTGCTGCAAATATCCAGCTGGTGTTGCCATGGAATCCCTGTTCTTGGTGAAATAGCAAGAAGTTATGGAATCTAACAAAGGGGTTGCACTAATGGCTTATCTTGCTATTGAATGGCATAGGTTGTCTAGGATTATCAATTGTACACTTTTGACAGTTAACATTCTTTATTTCTTTTAAATGAAAACAATCCCACAGAATGTATTGACATCTGGCAATAGCATAAAGGTAATCAAAACAAAGAAACAAAAATTTTAGAATTATTCTTCTAGCAAACATTAAAAGTGAAAAATATGTTGTCTTCTTAACAATTCCTCACTTGATTGAACACTTCTAGTTGAAGACACTTTGAAGCAGGGTAATGTTATCACCATTTAACATTATCCCACTCAGTTTTTGTCTTAAATTTGTTTTAGAATGAATCTCTCTGCATCATCTAACATGAGGTTCATATATCATCAAAATCAATGATGATAAAGTCACACCTTGCTCATAAAGTCACACCTGAATCTGAGATCAATTTTGCAAGTATCTAAGGATGAGGTTGATGGGTTGTCTTCTACACTTTCTGGTCCTGGTCATGGTATACCATGGTGGAAGCTCACAAAGACCAAAGCACTTTAAAATCACTGAATTGTCAGTATATAGTATCTTCAAATCTTATTTTCTGATACAGTGTATGATGAATGTGAAATATCTAAATGTTGGAAATAACATTAAACCAAAATATGGTCAATGGCAAATTACACATACTTAGGGAATTTGGGGACTTTTAAAAATACATCCATTATAAAATTGTTTCCATGCCAGTCCATCTAGTTCTCCTTCACTGTATTTAATAACAGTATGATATTATAAAATTATGTATCAATTGTGATTCTATCAGGAAACTGTTAAGGGGATAAAGTTCATAAGGGGTAATAAAGTAAGCAGAAGTAGGGAGTTGATAGTGGGTGACAGGACTGGATCAGGGGAGCCACCCTCCCTTTTTGGGGATACACATGGTTAGAATTGTACCAGTTTGGTGTTGATAGGTAGAAACTGGGAGTAAGGAAATCACACAAGAAGAGATGGGAAGTAGGAATTGCACAAAGTATTGTGGTCTGCAGGATGAGAGAAGGAAGGAGGAATGCATGTGTGAAAGAACAGCAAGCAGAATTCAGATGGTCATGGGCCTGGCTGGCCTCAAAGAGTGGCAAGCTGAAGTAGGACAGGAAAGCACAGACAGTGTGTGCTTTAGCTGTGGCTAAGCCTGGGGCAGTTTGAATCCTGAGCCTAGGATTTGTGCAAACTGATGGCATTTGCTTGAGGAGTTTGTAGTGCTTGGAAATTCGAACTTTGTGTTAAAGCCTGTTTTATCGAGTTTGATTCAAGTATCATCAGAGAGACCATGGGCAAGGCTCGAGAAGATGGACCTGGTGTTGGTTCCTGGTTTGAAATTTTCACTGCTGAAAACTTGGTTCAAATCTTTACTTTCTGTTGCCTGGCTTGAGTTCTTTACTGCCTAAAGTTGGGAAGGATGCCGAAAGTGAAGCAGAAATGCCATGTTTTGGACGACGCATTTGGAGGACAGCAAGTTTGCTTGTGAACTAAGACTGATTGGACTTTATGGTGAGGTATCAGGGGGCTCCTGATCTTGGAGACTCTTTGTTGGTTTACTTGTTCATTTTGTTATAAATAAATTTTATTTTGGTCACTTTAAGAATCTGATCTGACTTGAAAATCACAAGAAGGACTGTGGACTGGAAAGAACTCTTAGAGAAAGCAAATGGCAGATTTAAAAGGTAAAATATTTTCTATTTTTTAAAGCTTGTGAGATTTAGTTGAGGCTTCTCCTTTCTACATCTGATTTCAGAGTTACAGGAACCAACAAAAGATGAAATGAAATTCAGTAACAAAACAAGCAAAGTAGGGGACTTAACTAAACTTGTAAGTGGGAACAGCTGACCCTTTAAACCCAGTCACATTCCAGGTTCATCCCCACCCCAGGCATGCAGTAGCACGACCAAATCACTTTATAAAAAGGCAAAGACAAAATTTATTCACTAAAAATAAAACATAGGCAATAGACAGTGAGGGTACAAGGGACCCCTTTGATTATCTTACCACACAGTTCAGTCTCTTAGGTCCAAAAAGCTGTATGTGGGTCCTTCAGCCACTTGCATCCAAAAAGAGGATGGCATCTGTCCCATCTTCAAGCAGAAGAATCAAATCCTATGAAGAAACAAAGATGGCATTTTTGATCTGCCTCCAATAGGCACAGCTCCAGCAGTCTTCCTGCTTTTCTTCATGTCTCCACACAAATCCCAAGCTTTTCAGTTTTAAAGTTGAAGAAAATTTCCAACTACTGAGTTTTCAAATCAGCTTACACAGGTCACAAGTTTCTCCAGCATGCTTTCCCCAGTTCCTTGCCACCCTGGGTTGGGGATGGAAGCCCACAGTGTGGCTTCCTTCCCTGCCCCACTGCTGCATAAGACAGGTGCAGCTGTGGGGGCCCCCAGCCTCTTTGCTTCTCTGCTGCTTTATCCCTCCTGCTCTCCAGCCACACTGCTTCCTAAATCCCCTCTCTCTGTCCCTCTCAATAAAACTTTGCTTCCCTTTTCCAAGTCTCTGCCCACACTGTTACAAAGATAGAGTCATAGACCCTTAATTTCACCTTTTCACCACTATCAGAAACACCTAAGTTTTAGTAAAAGAAAACAGCTGTTTCCACCTTAAGACCTAAGAAAACAAGAAGAAAGTGTCCTCTGTTACTGAAGGTCAGTGAAATATGTGGGTATTGGTTTCTGCCATCCACTGCATAAATATTCTTACATATTCTTAGTGTGTAAGACCTTTAACAGGTAAGAACTTTAAAAAAAAATTGATGTGCAACAGAAAGAAGATAAGGAACATAGTTAAAATAATTTGCAATTATAACCCAAATTTACCCATCCCCTAGTGGATAAATGTCCAGCTGAACAGGATTTACCCTGTTTGATTTATGAGTGCCACGGAAACCCAAAAGCTTGTCACACATCTAAGGTACCTTCTATAGGGACCCATAAGAAAGGGGCAGAATGAGCCAGGTAAATCTGGAAGAAATAAAGCAAAAGTAAAATTCAAATCAAGATATAGACCAACAGTGTTAGTCTCCCCATGGGCCTCTCACCTACGTGTCTCTTTCAAGTAATTCCTTCCTCGTCCCCCATGTTCCTGATGCATGTGTGTTGAATTACAAAATAAATCATCATGCCCCTCTCTGGGTTCTTCTCCAGTTGGAAAAGCAACCAAAAGGTATCAGGTGGATTAACAATGTAAAAAACATTAAATTTAGTAACATATGTATGGAGAATTCTCACATGATTATAAATTGTAAAGAAAAATGGAGAAGACATGAAATAGTTACTCTGCAATATGGACTGTATGGCATCAAAGAGAAAGGAGGAGATAGCAAATCTTTTCATTCTTACTCTCAGTAAAAATGAGATCCTTGGATAAAGACAATATGTTTAGTGATAAATCTAGAACTGGATAAGAGCTTTTCTCCCCACCAACACCACCAACAACAACAACTACATTTCTAGGTCATAAAAGAGAGAGCAGTGTTTGGTGGACTAGGAAAGGGGCAGAAGATTCAGACACATTAACCTCTTTGATTAGGAACTGGGCAAAGGTTTGGGGAAGAATAGAAGGTTGTCTAGTGTTCAAGGCCCATACTGCTCTCACACAAAAGCAATCCAGAGTCTTTAAGTAATGTTTATAGGACGCCTGAGGTTCACAGAGCCTTGTTTAACCTCTAGTTTTCATACCAAGAAGAAAAGAGGCCTACTCTGGGCTTACTGAAAAAAGTCTGAAACTTTTGAGAGAAGTAACCACATAAGAGTCATATTAGAATATTCACTGAGGACTTAGTATGTTCCAGGCCTTGTTCCAAGCCCAGAAAATACAAATAGTGACTGAAACTAATGAATTTATAGCTTCCAAAAAGCTTACCCTCCAACATAAAATTAGCAGTTATGTGGTGTTAATAGAGAAAAACATTGCTCAGAATGCTTACTATGACTTGCCCCAGAAGGTAAATTTAACACCATAAAATTTTTAAGCATTGTTTAGTGATGTAACATTATAGGTTCTGCCCCATTTTAATTCTTTCTTCCCATTCTTTTTTTTTTTCTATTACAAAAAATGAAAATAAATTTTCTTAAGCACACTTATCAGTGATTCTGAAAGGAAGTTTAGACTAGAAACAACAATTTAGTTAAAAGTAATCTTTAAACTTAATGAACTCAAATAATTCTCAACAAAATTGCACCAATTCATGTACTAATCAGTGAAAATGTCAGATTGCCTTGTCCCTTGCAAAACCTCACTAATGCCTCATTCCTCACCATCTTCCCAAATCACCCAAGCAGGAAATGGCACATCATTGTTTCAATGTTTTTCCCTGATTACCTGTGAATTGAGCATGTCCTTTGATATTTACTTGCAGTTATTAGTCATTTCTTTATATGAATTGCTTGTCATAGTGTTTGCTCCATTTTCTATTTTTTGCTTTTTTATAAATTGTTGACATTTTAAAAAATATGCTAAGGTTAGTAATCATTTTTATGTTTTTGTTTTGCTTTTATAAATGTTTTCTCTCAATCTGTTGCTTCTCCTTTTACTTTTTTTTTTTTAAAAAAAACTATCTAAGAGGCTGTTTTAGATACCTTGCATTCCATACAATATGATAATGGTCGTTTAGTTGTGCTTTTGAATCTTTTATGATTTGGGGGCATATTAGCCCAAAACTTATTAGTAAACTTTTTCTTATACCAGGGAAATAATGATATGTTTTTTTTTCTTGTAACAATCCTGTTAACTTCTAAAGAAAGCTGTTTAATTTATATGGGGTTTCTTTTACAGTTGTAAAATTATAACACTGGCATTTTCCATATGTGTGTCTAATTGTTTATGCTACTCACTGAATAGCTACCTTCCCTTTGCTCATTATTTGAAACATTATTTCTATTATGAACTGAAAGTTAGAACTTAGTTTATATTTGCAGTTCTGGTATCAATACACTTAGTTTTGTTATATTGCTCATTTAATACAATAAAGGACTTAATTTACTAATAAAAATTTACTTATATTTATATGTGACACTGGGCGGCTACTATGTTTTTTCTGTTAGTGTTATGATAATTGGTTAGTGCTACAATAGCTTTGTAATGCATAAAAGAACGTGGATTTCTTTTTCTTCACTTTAGAACAGCTTAAATAATAGAATTATTAGACAACTCGTAAGAGTCTTACAGGATGATTTAAGTGAACTCATAAGCTAAACTGATGTCATTTGAGACAGTACTGCTTTGAATATATTTTCATTCTTTAACTGTTGGCTTACTAAGGCATTGTAGTTGCTTTTAAGTCATTTTTTCACTGATTTTCTAGAAAAATCACTATTTCATCTAGATTATTATATAGATTGGATAAATATGTGCATATTTTCTTCAACATCTATAATTTTTGTCTTGTTACTTTTTCCTAGTTTGTATTATTAGTGAGTTTTTTTCCTGTTAATCAAGTTTTCTAGGGTTTTTAATGTTTTATTTAATATTTCCCTAAATCCAATTTTTGACTTTTAAAATTGTGTATATACTTTGTAAAATTTTCTATTTTATGAAGCCCAGGCTTTTCATTACTTATTCTGTTCATGTTGTTCTTTGAATTATGTTCTAGCATCTCAAAATAAAGGCTTCATCTTTTATATATTTAATTTTCCAATAAATGCCTGTAGGCTACAGTTGTTTTTCTGAGAATCAATTGGGAGAGAGAATGAGAGTAAAAGAGCAAATTATTATTATATACTTTCCCACTTCATTTATATCAAATATTAAATTGGAAGTTGGACTAAGACTCAAAACTTTAGACACTACATGGCAAGAGGAGCTGGCCGACCCACAATGCAGGATTTTTAAAGGAGGTGTGGGTGAAGTCCCTCACTCACATCTAGTATATTTATAATCGGAAGTTGTATTTGGAGAAAATTGTTGAAGAGAATTTTGTGGGGGCAGAAAAAAGAAGGTTGCTCGCTGAACAAAGCCACACAAATATGAGGAACTAAAAATTCCTGCTCGCCTGAGTAAGCACAGGTATCAAGGCGCCCTGTAAAATATATCAGTTTAGATAACAAAAGCATCCCATAGAGGGTCTGGTGATGCCATCTATCCTAGATAAGCAGATGCCTACAGAAAGCTATCCCCCAGCAAAAATGACATCAAACAAAAGGTTGTTTTAACTGAACTATGTTACATGAACTGTATAAAAGCTGCGTGAAAAATAAACTCGGGTCCAGCGGATAAAGAGAAATGCCGCTGTTTCCGCTTACCCAAGAGATCATCCTGATCTGCAATCTTCACCCCTTCCCTCAGACACCATTCCCCCACCTCCTCTGGACCTCAGCAAGTGGTGCCGGGAACGGAGACTGAGTAGGGAGGGTAAGTGAAGGACCTCGAAGAGTTCAAGCAGTACTGTGAGCAAGTTGAGAGTTAAGCAGAGGAATTTCAAGGTAGGAGAATGGGAAACCAAAGGGAAAAAGAAATGTTTGCTCAAACATTGACTTGCATGATAAAACAGAGAGGATTTAAGGTTTCAGGGGCTCAAGGGAGATGAACATTTTGTAAAAGTAATACGGTAGATGTTAAATGCTAAGAGACACTAAGTATTCTAAAAGGGATATAAAAAACAGGTCATAATTTTTCTTAAAATGTTACCCTAAACTAGGGAAACATGGCCTAATAAACTCTGGCATCTGGGAGAGTGTTAGAAATCACCCAGCGCTAGCATTTTTTCTTTCCAATGTCATGCTGGTCTTTAATATCCTGCCAGGTAGCTTCCAAGCTCCTGGGACTGGAGAACTTTAAATAAGTAATCTTATCAGATTGACAATACCTGAAATGGTTTGGAACTTACCATGACTACAGCATTCAAAAAACTGTAAAAAGTGTTAATGATGATCTTAATATAACTCAAAAAAATGCTATCTGACATAGTTAAGTAAAATAATCTTATCAAAAAAGTCTCTAAAAACTAAGTGCATTCTGATCAAAAGAGACAGCCTGCCAGTAATAAATGACAGCACATTCTAAAAGAAAATAAAACCCAAAGCAACTTAAAATGCTAGTGAAAGTTTCACACAATTTTGTGATAAAATATACAAGGCAGTAAAACAAAACAAAACAAAACAAAAAACAAGTTGGAGTCCCATGATCCTTTGCGGTATAAATATATAGGACTGTCTGTCTCTCAGTGCCTGTTGGGAGTCCAGGAAGTCCCCAAAACCCAAAGGTGGGTTTTGTTGTTGTAGGTTACCACCTCTCTTCCTTCCCAGACCACTGGATGAAAAACAGGTGAGTCTGGCAGGTATGTCCACAGTACGCAGGCTCATGTCATCTGGGTCAGCTTTATCAGAAACAGGGTCAGTAGCAGCCATCCACTGGTGCATGGTTTTCTTGTCACACAAGCCTTTCCGGGATCCACTGGGCCTCCTCTGAGGGTCTGTTCTGAGGAAGAATACAAACATATCCTCAACCCCATATAAGCACGGGATCGGGCCCATTCCATAAACCTGTAATTTGTTCCTTCCACCTAACTTGGGTGTATTGAGTCTTGGTGCCTAACTGCCAAAGACTTTCCACAGCAGACCAACCGTCAGAGTCCCAGCAGAGAAAATTTAGGGTGAATACGGTATGCTGCAATAGATTTGGGGGGAGGGGTTAATGCAGACAATTCCCCCTTTTGTAATTTTGCTATTTGAGTTTTTAGGGTGGCATGTGCACATTCCACAATGCCTTGCCCTTGGGCATTGTAAGGGATGCTCATTTTGTGAAGAATATTAAAAGCAGCACAAAAGGCCTTAAAGTATTTAGATGTGTATCCAGGCTGTTGTTGTAGGGCTGTTTTTCCGATCCTGGGCAAAGGAGCTCTCCATTGATAATGTAAATGATGAGGTTAAATTATTAACACAAGGCACAGTACAGGATTTCTCTAAAATGAACTCTGCTTTGAGTCACAATCCCTTTCCCCGTGAACAAGAAGAGTGGGGAATGGGGTTACTCCTCGGCTGAACTTCATCTGAAAGGGGATCAAAGGTGAATATTTAGAGTTTAACCTGTGTACTCACAATTTAAAAAAAAAAATAAAACAAAACAAAAAACAGTGGTCACAGGTAGGTTGGAGTCAAGACTAACTGAACAGAAATATAATGGCAAAAGTGACCTTTGTGGGAATAAAGTGGTGGCCTGGATTTTAATAAAAAAGTATTCTTTTTAAAATTTTGGGAAAAGACCTGTACATGCAATAAACCAGTCTTTTATAGAGTGGCTACGTTGTTTCCACCTACAAATCTAATCTCATCTAAGGATTAGCTAGAAGAGGAGAAGAAGTAGAAAAAAGAGAGATAGAAAGAGGAAACCATCAAAAAACTCCAAGACAAAAAGTGCCAGCCAAGAATACTCTACCCTGCAAAGCTGTCCTTCCAGTATGAAGGAAAAATTAGAACCTTCTCAGACAAACAGTCTCCAAAAATTTGCTACCACCAAACCCCCACTCCAAGAAATATTGGAAGAAGCCCTAGGACCAAAACTCTCAGATGAATAAATAGAATATACATAAAAGAAAACCAAAGCAGAACCTCAAAATGACCTCTAGAAAACCAATACTAGAACCCCATACATCAATAGTCACTCTAAATGTCAATGGTCTAAACTCATCAATCAAAAGATGCAGAGTTGCAGACTGGATCAAAAGAGAGAACCCGACATTCTGCTGTCTCCAGGAAACACATCTAATCCCTAAAGATAGGCATAGACTGAAAGTGAAAGGATGGAAAACAATTCTACAAGCAAATGGTCCCAAGAAAAAGGCAGGGGTAGACATTCTTATAGCAGATACAGCAAATTTCAGAATAAAAAAAGCGACAAAGGATAAAGACGGACACTACCTAATGGTACGTGGTTCAAACTCACCAAAAGGACTTAACAATTATCAACATATATTCACCAAATGTGGGAGCACCAAGATTCATAAGACAGCTACTAGCAGAACTGAAAACAAATATTGATGAAAACACATATGTTGTAGGAGACTTTAACACTCCACTCTCACCAAAAGACAGATCAGTAAAACAAAAGCTAAACAAGGACACAAAAGCTTTAAAG
>PVHY01020691.1:0-25093 GCA_004024945.1 Uropsilus gracilis
AATTACTGCAAAAAGAAACATGTAAGTAAAACTCCAAGTTACTTTAACATTGTCTAAAACCTTTGTCAACATTGTCCAAAGTCCTTTGCCCAGATTGTCCAAAATCCTCAGTCTTTCAGTTCTGATCATCTCACCAACATCAGTCAGAGTTCATCTCCACGTGCTCGAAGATATCTTCCTTTGGCGTGCTCCAACTCTTCCATGCTGTCTCGTTGTCCTCCTCCAGGTAGTAGAAAGAAGCTCTATAGTACTGGAACCAGCAAAGTTTACTTTCTTTTCAGGCCTGACTTTTACACAGCTTCTCCCAGACACAAGTCAAACTCAGCAAAACAAACTCCAACACAAAGTTCAAATCTCCAAACACCTTAACTTCCTTTCACACACATGCTCCTAGCCTGGGCCAACCAAAGGCTGCAGGCCCCAGGCCTTGGCCACATGGCCAAGCTCACATGACTCACATCTTCATCCCACAAATGACAAAATCAGAATCAGAATCAAAATCAGAATCCAAATCTCCATTTTTTTTTTTGTTGTTCCAACCCTCTTTATATACCCTTATTTCTGTTTTCCTGTCTTGCAGGAACAGCTCCTGAGTTATCATATTACAAAGGAAATAAACCTGTTTTACTTCTTTCTCCCCCTTGTATCTTTCTGAAAGTAAATTTTAATCAAGGCCATTCTCACATTTTAGCACATCTTCCTTAAAATTTGTAATCCTAAACAGGAGACAGTGACACCCAGGGGGTTAGGCGCCCCCTATCGATACAACTCATTTAACAGTTAATCAGAGTTTCTGATCACCATTTTACAAAAGTGTTCCAAAGACTAGCAAGCAGAGACTCTGGTCAAAGTAACTTAAGAAAAGTAATGTAACAGCTTATTTAGCCCATGAAGTTTGATTTCAGATTAAATGTATACTTTCTAGTAGGTCCCTTGAAATAGTTTTATATCATTTGGCACACTCAAGTGAGCAGGGACACCAGTTTGAGAATCATGATTTGCATTTTCTCAATCTGCTTTGCCTACGATTCTAATAAAGTATAGAAATTCAGAATCAAAAACAAGAAGGAAAAATCTGGATCTTAATTTTACTACTGCTTTAAGTGACCTTCAGGAAATGATTTCCCTTTCTTTATATCTCAGATTTCCTTTCTACATATGGGTAGTCAAAAATATGACAGGAATTGGAAATGATACAGAATTACAAAATCACTACTCATCTTCAGAATTACTAAATGAATTTATGTAGATTTCTAAATTTACTCAGACTACACACAGAAAATGTATTTCAGAGTGTAAAATGTACTTTTTCTTGTTTATATTTTACCTCTAAAATTTAAACATATTACCATAACGTACCATAGTTTAACTGGTAGCTGTGGTGGTCAATTTTATATGTCAACTTAACTTACAATCTCCAGCTATTCAAACACTAGTCTAGGTGTTACAGTGAAGATTTTCATAGATGTGATTAAAGTATAGCAACAAGTTTCTTTAAGTAAAAATAATTATCCTGAATAATCTGAGTGGACCTGATTCAATCTTTTTAATTTGAGATCTCCTTGTTAAAGAGTTTTGCCTGTGGACAACAGCTTCAGCTCAAGCCAAATTTCCATCTTGCCCTTCCTTTTTACCTCAAATATTTGGAAATTGCCTAGCTAGCTCCATAAGTATGTAAGACAATTCCTTGCAATAAATCTCTTACTACATATCTCCTACCATTGTGTTTCTATAGTTTAAGTATGACAAATAGAGTAATATATTTCTCAAAATTCATAAAATGATTCATCTAATAACCAATAGTACCTTAGTTTTGTTTTTTTACATACACATTTTCTTATTTCTTGCCTGCTTTTTTTTTATAAACATTTTTATTTACCTTTTTCCCCATCACCACTCCTTGACTCTACTTTCTTCCATCCTCCCTCTAAACTCAGGATTCTCACTTTATTAGTGTACCTTCATTTTTATTTATTTATTTATTTATTTATTTATTTATTTATTTATTTATTTATTTATTTATTTATTTATTTATTTGAGACTAGGTCTCGCTATTTTTGCCCGTGGAACCGCAGGCTCTCGTTGCCCAGGGTGCCACAGACTCAAGCAATTCCCAGCCTCAGCTTCCCAGGTAGCTGGGATTACAGGCGCACGCCACCACGCCCAGCTATTTTTTTGGAACAAGGTCTCGCTACAGGCCCCAGGCAGGACTTGAACCTCAATCCCTAGCCCCAGCCGCTTCATAGGCTGAAGCTTACAGGCACGAGCCACCATGCCCGGCCTTATACCTTCATTTTTAATAAACATTTTGCTTTATCAAAACATCCATTATCAAATGTCCAAAATTGTCTTTTTCATTCTGACTTGTTTTACTATACAAAATTTCCTTAAACTCCTTTTATTTTGCTGTAAATAGTAACATTTAATCTTTCCTTATGGTTAAATTATACCACATCTCCTTAATCTAATTCCCTATCAGTGAGCACTTAAGTTGCTCTCATGTTCTGGAGCATATGACTTTCTGAAGTGATGATTTTCCATTCTTTGGATAGATGCCCAAAAGTGGTGTTGTTGGGTTATGCTTTATTTCCAATTTTACTTCTTGAAGTCCAAATTGCTTTTCATAGTAGTTGCAATAGTTTACATTCCCATGAACCGTATAATAGGGTTCTTCTTTATCCCCATCCTCTTTAGCACTTATTGTTGGAGGTCTACCTTAACAAATCCTTTCTCACAGATATGAGATGATACCGCTGTGGTTTTAACCTCCATTTATCTTATTGTAAGCATTGATTAAAAATTTTTTTCATGTGCCCATTTTACTAATGGGAAATACAATATATGGTAACTTGTTCTGATCTTTTGCACATTCATTAATTGGCTTGTTCATTTTCCTCTCAGTGGGAAATCTTTTTAAGCTGCTATATTTTCTTTCACTGTGTAAAAGCTTTTTAATTTGAAGTAATCCCAAAGATTTATTTTTGCTTCTACTTTCCTTGCCAAAGGGGTTGAATCTCCAAAAACATCTATATTATTGATGTTATGGAACTTATTACCAATGTTTTCTTCTATGTATTTTATTTCTAAAAGTATTATATATAAATCCTTAATCCATTACTTTATTTTGGAAATTTGTAGAGTTTATTTTGTGGTATAAGACAATAATCCAACTTCATTCTTTTCACTGCTATCTAGTTTCTCCAGCACCATTTTTTTTATTTATTATTATAGAAGTGTTTTGAGAGTTATAGGATTATGCTAATCAGGTGTATTCATTGTAGCACTCCCAGCAGTAAACCAGTATTTAACAGGTATGTGTGTGTGTTGACTTAATTTTGCTGTAATTTAGTTGTGAATATCAACAGATGGCAGTCCATTGTTTTTACTCTGCTGTTATCTTGACAGATTTCAATAGCACCTAAGTTTTTGAAAATATGGGAATTTCTACTTTTTCTCCATAACCCATCTAATCATCCTCATAAATCTCTATCCTCCAGAATAAACCTGGAAAAAGAAAAAGAAAATTTCTTTCCAATTCAGGAAATTTAATCTGATGCAACACTGTTTTTCAACAATTCTTTAAAATGACTGCTTGATTTGTGGGTAAAATCTTACTCTCCCCATCCAGGTCAAGATAATGGCTGGCTGAAAGAGATAGCTATGATGATACATGAAAATGTAAAAGAGAAGTCAAGAGGCTCTCAAGATCACATGGAGTCCTCCAGGTCTGAGTGGCTGATGCACAGTGGTCAAATTGGGTTTCTCCCTGAATTGGTAGCTACAAAAGCACAAATGGGCCTGCCTAGACATTTGAGACCACACACTAACACCCCTCTGGCACTTGTGACCTAAACTATCTTCCTGTTTAAATCCCCATGTAAAATGAACTTTGTCCTGTATCAAAGCCATTACTGGTTCATCAGGAAGACCTTCTATATCTCTACTTTCCCTTCCTGGGGCAGGAAATAACTTAAAAGTTCTCTATATGCCCCACACAGGTGGGACTTGCAGAATTGATGACCTGGGTCTCCAACATCACCTATATTTGCCCATATGCCATGCTGGCTATGGTACAAAGTTCACAGCTACAATTTTCCTACAGCACTTCAATCATCATATACTGATTCAAAAGAACAAAGGTTTCTTTGACTCCTCCATACAAATATGAATTCTTTCTAAAGTCACACTACCTTAACAATTCGAAGAGAAAACAATCTTTTTTGCATCTTAAGAGAAAATGAACAACATGGACTCTGACACTTGACATTCCCCTTATTCCTTCCAGACATTGAGGGGAAATTTGCTTATTCCCCTCAACATTAAACCTTCCTTCTACCAAGAGGAAGCAAGATCTGTGGTTTACCCTGCAGAGGCAGAACAGAGATCTCATGAAAACTTCAGAAAGAAACTGAATTATTTGCATCCTCCAGATCAGATTCTTAACATGATGCAGATTCAGAAAATTCTTTTATTACTAATTGAGCCCATTATTGCAGTAAGTGGAAAGATTCCAATATATCAGATATAAATGTATCTGAAAAAAATTTAATATGCCATATCCATTACAAATACTTTGTAGGGGGTGGGGGGGAAACACAGGAAAAAAATACTTTTGTAACCATTAGGGCCAAGAGTCTACATGTCATAAGTAAGCTCTATACATATGTCTTTTATACATTTATCAAATCAGGAACATTTGGAATGACTAAGATTTACTGAATCAATAGGAGGAGCACATAGGACCTAAATCTAGGTCCTGTTATTTAGAATATGAGTCTCCCTTCCTTCTCTGTTCAATTCTTTACTGAAAGGTGAAAATGATTTACAAACTTCATAATGATATATGCATTCAAAGCACTAGTATTACCATTTTGAGATCATTAAAATTCTTGTTTCACTAATTTTTCAAATTATGTTTTTCAGACTGATTTACTAAGTATAGCTGATCTAGAACCAATTTTCCCAGCTAAAGATATCCAGGGTCTCATTACTGTCACCAGCATCACAAATAACATTATTGACCAAATGAAATATATTGCTTATTTCAGCTAAGCAGCTCAACATTTCTTGTTTTTGTTTCTCAGAAGAATTTGGCCAATTTTTTTTTCACCAAAAGCTTATGCAATGCCATGGAACAGTGACTTATTTTAATTTGTTCAGTTTGCCATATGAAACAAGATGTGCCTTGCTTCATTTTTTTTCCAAACACTGAAGATATTCTATAGCTTTCCAGAATTTCCACAAAATTTGGTAAGAAGGAAGGAATCACAGAAATTCAAATTGATCTGTATAATAACTACAGATTACAGGACACTGAGTGATTTAAAAATATTAAGAGAAGCCATATGCTTCCTGAATTTGATGTTAAAGGGTGGAATAGGGTGCCTCATAAGACCAAAGGCTACCCTAGTCAAACAAAGGTGTTCTAATATCACTGCAACTCTTGAGAGCAAATAAACCCTAGTTCCAATTAGGCCCTTAAGCTTGTTTATCCGAGTTCTATGAAAAGCCTTATGTTGCTAGACATACTAACAAGTGCACTTTAATATGTGCTTTTTAAATGCCTTACTTTTTTAGTGTTATCTAAATCCAGACCCATGAGGTTGAGACTTGCCTTTCTAAATTTGTTAGGGCACCTTGTTAACGTTGTAAGAACAGTGATTGTGAAATACATGAACCTGTCAAACACCAGTTTTCATCTCAGTTCACATGAACTGCAGTTACTGCTTCAGGCCAGCTAAGCACAACAGGTGAATTTAATTATGTTTGTTACCAACTGTACCCAGAAACATTTCATTCTCCATAGAGGACTTCATTTTGTAATTGGTCTTAGGAACTGTTTAAGGCCCTAGCTTCTACCAAAGATGACATTTTCCCCCTCTATTCTAAGACCAATCTTATTTTCAAATGCAGGAGGAGGTGCAAGCAAGATTTGATGAGATGTTTTGGCCATTCCCATCTGCTTCACTAGCCTAAATGAGAACATTTGCTAAAATCCTCAAAGTCAGGAAAGGGGAGGATTGCCAATGTTGAAGATAATATTTCATTTTTGGAGATGGCTAGAGGTCTTATGGAACCAAGTCCACTAAACTTAAACCTTGGGTCAAAAAGAAAAATATTTGGCTAAATATAGTGAGGGTAATTATCCTGTGTGGTTCATTCACTGACTTTAAAAATAATTCAGGTAGAAGTTTTTAAAAATATTTAAACACTAAGCTCATAATAGGCATTAAAAACTACTTTGTCTTAAAACTAAAAAATGAAGGTATTGTTGGACTAGGTATTTACTCTTACAAAGTCACTAATTTAAGAAACGATATGCCTATTTGAATAAATTCTGAAAAAGATAGTTTTTAAATGGCATGAGGACCTTACAATCTCCATGATTAAAGAGGAATATATGAAAACAAAAACTCTTAGAAAGTACTATCTAGAGCTTCACAAGGGGGCACTGTCTCATTTTCACTTTGGCTTATACATAGTATCAATAATTAATCCATGTTTGTTGATTTGAAAGTTTTTCAGGTAACAGCATTCAGAAGATAAACTATATAGTCAGATTCCAGAAAAGTTTGGCAACAGTATAAAGGGAACAATTATAGAGGATTTCATTCATCGAAAATTTCATACATGTCAGCAAAGTGTCATGATTACCAGAAAAATTAATGTAACTTTTTGTAAGTTAGTCTTCAAATCCAAACAGGCTTCAGAAACCGAAATACAGTGTTCACTTTATTGTCTGTCAGTCCTGCTCAAATCTGTACTGATAAGAATATTCAGACTATGCAAAGCAGTTCTGAACAAACTGAAAAACAGCAGAGTGGAGTGATGCATAGTAAAAGAGAAAGCGAATCCCAAAAATATGAAAAACGGCCAGCTTAAGGGAAAAAGGCTAAAGAAAAGTTATGTGGAACACTTGATGACTCACTAGTCTTTGCGAGGCTTATGGAAGAGAGATTATAGTCATTGTATCTTTCTAATGAAGAGGAAGGACCAAAGGATAGAAATTTTAGGAAGGTAAACTGGAGGTAGCATGAAGAGGGTTCTAAGAAATAAAGTGATTCAAAAGTGGAATGATCTGCCAAGTAAAATTTAAAAAAAGAGTAAAATAAAGACTTTTAGTCAGAAATTACACGATGATTTATCAAAAATCTTATAGAAAGGAATCTTGCTCTGTATAGATGACTGATCTGGAAAAAATCTAAGGTCCTTTCCCAATTCTTGTAGCCTTCAACTTTTTATTATCTGTGATCCTCAATGCACATGTTGATGTACATATATATATTTTTTTACACTACTAGTGGATTTATCTGAACTCATGAAAAATATTGTGACCCTACCACGAAGAGAAAAATAATGTTACTCACTTCCTGACATAACTGCTATTTACCACTTATCATTATGAAACTTTCTTGTGGTTTCTCAGTTCAATCTTACTACTAAGTAGGAAGTAACTGAAATATTAGTTGAGTTGAAAGCCTAATAATCAGAAGTTGCTGGCAAACACTTATTAAGCATATATTATGTGTTTAGCACAGCACTGACCACATGCAAAAATGAATAAGGTGATCTCATCCCATAAGATGATAATAGATTAAAAGATAAAACTATACTTGAATAAAAATTTTAATATATTTAGTAAACTTGAAGGCAGAAAATCTAGAAAAGAGGTCCTTAATCCCACCTACTTTTAAGGAAGACTTTCTGAAATAAATGGTGGTTTCTGTAGTAAGAGTCAGTCAAATAAAGAAAAACAGGAAGGATTTTCATGTAAGAAGGATTGTTGTGAAATATGGAGCAGCACAGAGTGTGAAGGGATCACTAGCATATAAAATGTCAAACATGAGGCAGGGAGGGGCAGGAAATGAGGCTGGGGAAACAAAGAGAAGGCAATGCACAAGGGCCTCATAAACTATTGCTTAGGAGCTTGGGGACCAGCTGCAACAGAACCAAAATCAGGAAGATAACACAGATCTTCATTTTAGGTAGAACAATCCAGCTATAATACTAGAGGGAGCAAAGTTTAAAATTACAAATCAAAAGAAATTGAAGGGTTATTCATATGTATTGTTCAATTTTGAAATTCCACACAGATTAAATCTTGCTTAAGCACAGTTAACATCATAAATTACACACTGACACACTTACATGCACATGCTCAATAGGAGAGAAAAGCAAGTGCTCACATAAGTCTTTCTAGCTTATTTCCCAATTAATCCCAATTAATTCCCAGGAATAGTGTTTTCTTATTCATCTTCTTAAGATACATACACATACACATACACAGAGAGAGAGAGAGAGAGAGAGAGAGAGAGAGAGAGAAAATGTCATTCAAATCACCCTTGTGTAATAAGCAGAAATTTATCCTTAAAAATCTTAAATGTGGGAGATGTTACTTTGGGGGGGGGGACTGAGAAAGCTACCTCTAGTTCTTTCAAAATGCTCATATCACCACTGAGTGGAAGGAGAAACTGAAGTTCAAATTCTATCAGACATGACTACATTTTTTAAGACCAAAGCAAGATAACAGCAGTGTCATGCAATTTAAAGATCATCTCTGTAAGTCTTTGAGACATAGATGGCCTTACCTGGCAAGTTTCCCCAGCTAAGACAACATAAATGAAACTGCTCTATCTTATTTCTTCAGAATGAAAATCTCATGTTCATTATGTGTACCAAAACTCTTTTATCTTCCTGTTCCATTCTTGAATATGCAGTGTTGGTACTTACTACAGAGTTCATTTTTCAATACCTATTATAAAACAGCTGCATCCTCCCATTTAATCAGTTAACATTTTTAATAATTTGTTCAAAGTATCTCAGTTAAATTCCCCATGTTGTTCTCATTGTATGCACATGTGAATAAAACTTTGTTTTTCAAAGTAAAAACTAACTTCTATTCCTTATAAGTTTATCAAAAAGTCACAATAATAACAAAAAAAACCTAAATGGAAAAAAATTCAACAGCTTGGAAGGCTAGAATTTTGCAACACTTTGTAAATGCTTCATGCATTTCTTCATAGCTAACTTCACTACTGAATCAGGTCAAACAAAAGAAAACTACTATGGAAACATGGACACCAAATAAAGAAATAGCTTTCTACTTTAATCTTCAAACTCTAATATTTTCCACACAAAGGTTTTATAACATGGAGTATGGAAGAGCTAAGATCTTTTTATAACCCTTAAGCAACATATTCCACGTGTCTGCATATAGGAATGCTTACACTAACCTGTGCTTTTCATCATATGCTGATCTTTCACCTAAGGTGACAATTTCACATGCACTCTTCCGATCACAGTGAAACCTGCAGTCTAAGGACAATGCATAGAACTGAACCCCAGTACTGGCTGTTACCAACCTAGCAGTGTAATATAAACAATTTGCACTTGAGTCCTCAATGCCCTCCTGTCTATAATGGAGGTTTGGAGCAGACCATCTTTCAGGGTACATCCAGGTCTAGAATTCCATTAAAGTAATGACAAGTACCATCATTTGAGAAGGTTTAGTTCGGTTTATAAGAAAAATATAGGACAACAGAAAAAGTCTGAAGGCAATTAGCCAGTAGAGATAAATGATATCAAGTTAAAAAGCACCAGATAAAGTATTAATAGGATAAAACATTGTATAAGAAGTGATAGAAGAGTAGAAAAGACAAGACAGGGATAATAACATGGAACATGGAGCTAAAGAGTGATAAAAACAGTGAAGGAAAATAGTTCTCCTGGCTGACTGGTATGTGTAAGCACTCTAGTTCTCCCTTTTCCTCTCCCTCTGTCTCATTAAGCAAAACTAGTGGAATTCTCTCTAAAGAACTGCCATCAGGCCGGGCATGGTGGCGCATGCCTGTAAACGACAACCTAGGAAGCCGCAACCGGGGTCAGGGATCACGGTTCAAGTCCCGCCCAGGGCACGTAGTGAGACCTAGTTCCAAAAAAGTATAGCTGGGCATGGTGGCATGCGCCTGTAATCCCAGCTACCTGGGAAACTGAGGCTGGGGATTGCTTGAGTCTGTGGTACCCTGGGCAATGTGAGCCTGCGGTTCCACAGGCAAAAATAGTTAGACTTAGTCTCAAAAAAGAAAAGAAAAGAAAAAGAATGACCATCAACTTCTGGGAAGATTTAGGAATTTGGGGAGTACTGACACCCCTTATTAAAACTCCCATTTTAAAATGTTAAGGCTCTTCTTTGTTAGAGGCTAGGTTACACCACCTTGCCTTAAAGTGAAGCCTACCAATGACACATCTGTCAGCTTCCCCTTTCACAAGAGACATCTAGAGAACATCTAGTATACATAATTAATGGGAAAATGGCAATACTTATACTACCATAAATTTTGTTGTTTGTTGTTGTTGCTATTGTTGTTTTTGAGACTAGATCTCGCTATTTTTGCTCATGGAACCTCAGGCTCCTGTTGCCCGTGGCACCACAGACTCAAGCAATCCCCAGCCTCAGTTTCCCAGGTAGCTGGGATTACAGGCCACGCCACCACGCCCAGCTATTTTTTGGGACTAGGTCTCACTGTGTTGCCCCGAGCGGGACTCGAACCATGATCCCTAGCCCAGTTGCTTCATCGACTGAAGCTTACAGGCACGAGTCACTGTGCCCGGCTTATACTACCATAAATTTTTCATACAGGAAATACTTAAAAAATAAACCTTCTATGCAGTTATCTTGAGGAAGATATGTGAAGATTTATTCAAGAAAATTCTACAAAAATAGAATTTATTTAAAAAGAATTTAACTAAGTCTCTATAGGATAAATGACTTCTCAGGATTTTTGCCCTTACATCATTGGCCTCTAAGACCAACAACAATGGTACTACACCCTCTCCATGATTGTACCCTCCTGGCCCAGTGGGCGTATTCATATGTGAGTGGGCAGGCCTAGGAAGGCATAAACGGGCAGAGTCACCCTGGGAAAAGGGGAGAAGGAAGGAGTGAGAATTCTAGAGAGAAATGAAAGTGGTTGTTTCTTCACTGTTCATTAAAAATTCTACAAAGATAATTTCAAGGATGCCAACTTTCTTTATCTGCTGTAACGGATGATGAACCATCCCAGATTAGCATGGCTGTACTACAGCATCTCATCCCAATACCAACATTCCTTTCAATCCTTCCGTACACACAGCTGTAGTTACTGATACATACTTTCTGTGGCTTCAAAACAGGGCTATAGGGGGCTATAGCCTTTCAAGGAGAGTACCAGTGGAGGATAAGTCAGTCTGTGGTTCTCCACCCACACATACAACTGCAGGACCACTCAAGCTGAGTGAACACCAGTGATGTGGTTTAACAAATGGGAAAAACAACGTGTTTCTAAGGCCACAGATGGCTGGCTATCTCACCGTAGTACAAGCATCAGGTAGGTTCTAGCAGTTACACAGACACACTGAGCAGGGCAGGCTATGGTCAGAACAACTGGGAGGCAGACAAGCCTCCCAAACTTCCAGGAACCTACACATTTCTCTGGCCTCTTTTTCTCTGGTGTTCTCTCATGCTCTCATCCCGTGCTCCCGTCACAGATGGGATGCCGCTGCTTTATCTCATCTTCCTAGCCCCAGATGAACCCACTTAGACTTGTGCACACCCACTGGGCCCAGGTATACTATAATAGGGAGGGTGCAACACCACAGGTGTCGGTCATAGAGGCTAATGGCAGAAAAGACCTGACCAACCCATTTACCCTACATCACCCCAGTCAGTATCCTAGTATCCACAAGTCCTAAATAAAAGCTGCTCATCCAAGACGGCACTGTCCCATCAACAAGACTGAGGAACTCCTGGTGCACCAGCAAGCAGCAGGCCAGGATGCAACTCACCACAGCTGGAGGTGGTCACAGGTAGGGCCACTGAGTTGACACTGCAGCAACAGTCTGAAGGTCAGTGTGGACAGCAGCGGATGCTGGACCAGACACTATCTGCGGTGGTAGCACCAGAAGATGTCACCAGCTTATCAAGTGTTCTCAAAGGTGGCCCGGACACAGAGTACCTGTCACCTGTCAACAGTGCTGGACAGTACGGGCCAGTAGTGCCAGTCACTACTAGTCACTAGCATTACAGCTCTTTATGAGTTCCTGGACCATACCAACAACAAACAGCTATTTGAGACACTACACCCACAGCTTAGTGCTCCTTTAGGTGATTTCAGAGGCTGCAGCCACCAAGCCACTATCAAAGCTCTCTGGCTTTTCTGCAAAGCTTTTCAGCTTCTCTTCATTCATTGGAGATCAGCTGCTGGATACTTCTAAGAGCACCCAGTCCAAGTGAGCAAGTCAAAGCAAATTCAGAGCTTCCCTAGCAAACCCAAGCAAGACCCAAGCTAACAAATCTCAAAAAGTACAGGAGTGCAGCCTTCCAAGCATGCACCTCCAGACTGAAATAGTACAAGTCAGTTTCAGGGAGTGCTGGAGCACAGGAATCCCCAACTAGCTTCTGCCCTGCCCCCACATCCTCCTTCAGGGCCTTACTACAGTCTAATTGAACAGTTTCAATTCTGTGGCTAATTTGCACTATTTTCCAATCAGCTGATAGCTACACCTGAGCGGTCCATGCCATGATCCAGGTACCAAATCCACAGGCCTCTCCACCACCTGCAGCTGGAGGGAGCCACAGGGTTGGCACTGACCCCATGGGGTCACAGGGCTGCTGCTCTGGAATGGTATGGAAGGGAACCACTGCTGTCGGCCATTACTGCTGG
This sequence comes from Uropsilus gracilis, assembly GCA_004024945.1. Lineage (NCBI taxonomy): Eukaryota > Metazoa > Chordata > Mammalia > Eulipotyphla > Talpidae > Uropsilus > Uropsilus gracilis. Next base: position 12,702 of record PVHY01020691.1, read on the forward strand.
CTTCTGCCAGCAGCCTGAGCCCTAGCTGAGCCTCTGGTGGTGGGCAGTAGAATGCTCACCACCCACTGCCACTTGCACTACCCACAAGCAGTGCTCTGGGGAGGTGAAGAGCTCTCCAGTTTCAGTTTGTGGTGGCATTTGCCTTTCTTTGGTTCTGCCCCAGCTTCTTCAGTAAATTGAAGAAATAGGTTCTATAGTTTCTCCTTCCCTGAAACTATAAATAACTCTTATGAAAGTACTCAACGCAGGGACACATGTGATGTTAATGTGAGCCAAAGGAAGAATTTGCCACCCAAATGGAAATGCCCTGGAATAGAATTCCTTCTAAGACCCTATCCACTAAGTTCAGAATTAATGCCTTTTGGAGACATGTTTATTTTTATGAAGAGTTGGATTTTGAACATCTATTAAATGGATGTCAAGGTTCACTGAGACAGTGAACAAAGCTTCAGTTACAGCTAATAGTTTAATGTCCTGCCAAGACTTTAAATTTACATAGTAAATCATTTGAGGCTTAAGTCAGAAGTCACCTTCTCACAGAGCCCCGTTCAGCCACTAAGCTAAAGTGATCTCCAGTCTTTCTGTCACCTAACCCTATTTGACCTTCTTCTTACCACTTATCTGTACCAAAATTATCTCACTTGCTTATGTGAACTTAGCTTGTTACTTATTTATGATTTTATTGTGCTTTTCCACTCACTAGTATATAGGCTTTATATAAAGATCAGGAATGCTTTCATTTTCTCTGCTCTATCTCCAGTATCTAGAACAAGTTTCTAGTATTCTAGTTTACTTTCTAATTTGCCCTAAAGCCAGTTTTGCTCTAGAATGAAACCAGCAGGTACTGATTAAGCATTGTTGACTCTCAAATATTTGTTTCATCTCTTCTTGTCTAATGTACAGATTTGTTGTGGTTGGAATTTTTTTAATTTAGAGAACACATGAATAGTAAAATTTAATAAAATCAGGATTGGCTTCCACCAGAATTTCAACATAGGAAAACAGATATTTCCATCACATGTACTAGGGTGAAATGGCTTTTTGAAAACAATAAATTGTCTTAAAGATACCTTGTTAGAAAATATGCAACTAAAAAATAAATGTGAAGTCGTCTTTTAGCAGCCATGGTATATCAAAAAGATTTCCCCCAGATGTAAGGAACAGGTCCATCATGCAACAACAGAACACTTAACCCTTCCTTAGGATAAGTTACACAATTTGCAGCACACATAGGGAAATAAAAGGTCCTTATTCAAAAAGAATTAAGAATTTCAAGATGGCTAATGCATAACATTAAAGAAGGTACAGAGTTTTTCTGAAAATGGGACTCTCACAACACAGGCACATACATGCTCATGAAGCCCTCCCAGCTCTTTCTTCATCCACAGCAGTAGAAAGGGCCAAAGAGGGTTATTTAGACACTTTTCAGAAAGGTAGTTCTCAAAGGTTGTGTGTAACTGGGAGACCAAGAGTGCCCCCAACTTAAGTTTGCGTTTGTATATCTGGGTTAGCCTTGCATTTGTGCAGTAGACACCTCCATTCCACAAATGAGCAGCACTCAGTGGTCACCAGAGTGACAACCATGATAGGAAGAAGGATGTTCACATAAGAGAGTATGCCCTTGCTAGTAAAAGACAGAGATGGATAAACTTGGAGAAACTAGAAAGAACAAATAAGCTCCCAGTAGCAAGATGTGTCATGCGACAAGAAGGAAAAGTTCCAAACAGGAATTAAGTATTTTAGTTTACTTTCTTATTTTCCCAAAGGGCAGTTATGCTCTAGGATTGAAGCCGTGACCCCAACATGGACAGTGCATTTGTTCATAAAATATAGGCATTGACATTAGCAGTATCTGAAAAACACAGAGGCCTAAATAGGATAAGGGTACTTTGTTGCAAATCCCTGACGGGGAAGAGAAATGTATCACCAAGAGGGTGTGTAGAGGGAAACTGGAGCCTTTGACTTTCAGGGAAAAAAAGAGAGACTGGAGAGAGAGAATTTTGGGAAGGGAGCGACAGGAGAATGGCAGCCCGTAAAGAGTAGGTGGCCAAGCTGGGTGGAAGCCCCCTGGAAGAATGAGTTGGCACCTGGTGAGAGCCAGGGATTTGGAAAGCTGATTTGGGATTTGTGTTTGTTACAGAAGTTTGAAGAGCCTTAGAGAAATGGAGCAGCTCAGAACACTGGAGAGAGAAGAAGCAAAGAAAAGACATCTTGCTGGAGAAAGACTGTACTTTGCAGAGTGCCTGCCTCAGGTTTGGAGGGGCAAAGGGGCACCGTCATGGACATGTGTCTTGGGGACCTTTGGGACTAAAAATGGTGAATGGGGTAAAATAACTGGCCACTTGTGACTTTAAGGACTTTTTGTTTTCCCTGTTAATTCTCCTTATAAATAAAACCCTGTTGTTTGGATTACATTTGACTGGCAACTGCTATGCAAGGGTGGTAGAAAACTGAGAGAACCTAGATGGCAGAAGCCACATTTTTAAAGTGCCGCCTTTATTCTGTGACTTCCTGACTGGAAGCTTCTGCCCTTTTTGGACCCATTTTTGGGATCACAGGATACAAATGGTGGAGCTATTCAAGGGTCTAGATAGACCAATTTTAAGATCCATTTATGACCAGGAAACTTCTATGTTTCAGAACCTCCACTAGCGGTAGGGACCCCCTCTCATGAATCTTAGTTGTTCATGTGGATGAAATGCACATTAGATTCTTCCGGACTGTCAGATAATAAAAATTAAAGTCATTCCAACTCAAGGGGGCCTCTGAAATTTTAGGGCCAAGCAAGAATTGGAATCTTTGTAACCATATGATGGTGTGATAGTTCAGCATAAAATATTCATAGCTAATTATAAACAAGCATAACTAGAGTGCTAATTAATCACATTATCATCATGGAAGAAAGTCTTCAACAGAACCCAGTCTTTAAATCTGTTCTTGTTAATGTTTTAATTAATAATTTATATAAAAATTTAGAAAGTACATTTATCATATCTATAGATGGCCTGAATAAGCAAAATAACCAATATTTTGAATATAGAATCAATATATAAATGTATCACTAGTGAAAGTTTAAGCTAAAACAAAAAAAGATTAAATTTAAATGGGCTATTAAGATCTTCTCAGGTGCCCAAAAGCAATTGCAAAATTGTAGAATAAGCATAGCAGTTGAAATTGAATAATCTAGAAATTTTAATTAGCTAGAAGCATTTTAAATGTGATTATATCACATGCATACTCCAAAGAATGGGAGGAGGGGCGGCAATTTACATTAAAAAATTTTTTTCCAAAACCCAGGTCATAGGAATATCCCATTTTATCTTTACTGATCACAATCCCAAACAGATTGCAACACTGATTTGGTTCAACAGTATGATTTTAAAGATGGCAACAAAGTACCTATAGAGAGAAAAAGACTATTCTCAGTGACATGGGTAAGTAGCTCAAAACCAAGGACAAAACACAGCAGCATCCAGACCATTAACTCTGCCCCACCACATTATTGTTCCTCTGAACCACATTTGGCAGTGTCTTATCTAGTAGTAAAATGTGTTCAGAAACACAATTTGTATCTACAAATTTTCTCCAGTGATTTGAACAGTATGAAAAAGAATGATTTTGAAGAATCAAAATAGGATTTCTCAGTATTGTATACGTATTTATGAAACTCATGCTATGTGCCTGGTACTATGTTGCAGTACTAGAACTACTAAATAGTTCTAAATACTAGAACTACTAAATGAATTAGTACTTAGCCTCCTACTTCTTAAACTCTGATGGAAAACACAAAATGTCAGTGTTATCAGTGTGATGTATAACAGCTGTAACTAGAAAACACACTGCAGTCTGAATACATCTCCCAAAAATGTAATATTGACATCCTAGGGTGACAGTATTATCCAGGGTGATAGGGTTAAGAGGTAAGGCCTTGGGAAGGTGATTAAATCACAAAGGGGCACCCATGACTGCCATTAGTGCCCTTACAAAAGTGGTCCTGTAGAAATGCTTCAGTCGATGAGAAGTCTGTGACCCAGAGGTGGGCCCTCCCCCAACCATTCTGGCACTCTGATCTTAAACTTCCATTCTTCAGGACTGTGAGAAATAAAGTTCTGTTGCTTATAAGCCAAGTGCCTATGGTATTATGTCACAGTAATGTACATGGATTAATACAGAAGCAGTGTAGTGAGGATGTAAGATGTAATAAGATGTATATATATTATGTTATATATATATATATATCTTATATATATTATATGTAATATATTATTATATAAGATGTAAGATGTAAGAAAACTAAGGAAAGGTCATTATAATTATATTTATATACCCTGAGTACTTCTTTTGTGATATCAACAAATGGATTCATCTTGAACATTCTGAGAGAGTGCATAGAAAGAAAGCGAGACCTTGCTATGAAAGACTTCCAACTTACCCTACATATGTGTGATACAAAGAGGGGAAAACAATACATAAAACTATGAAAATCTTTTAAAATAAATGTTACATAAAAAAATAAGTGATGTAAGCATCTACCTTGCAAAGTGTTTTTTACACAAAGATCTCAAAAATCCATCAACGGTATGTAGCAGTAAAGACTTAGTGTGAGAAAAGCAGTTCCCTTGTCTTTGATTTTTGTTCTTTCTCCTTCAAAAACCAAGTGGATGTGTCCTCCAGGCAATATTTCCATGAAAAAAGAAAAACTATCAAACTGACCGGTTATTATTTTGTTCTTTTTTTTAACAATAAGAACAATACTATTATTTAAATTTACTCTTTTTGTTCTATATGCTTTGAAATTTCATTTTTAGTGTATCTTAATCCACTTTTCATCTTTCTAACATTTTATGAAAAAACACTTTAATTTTAAGTTTTTAATTTTTATTGTATATTGCATTATTACACACTGCTTAAGTTTCAGGTGTGCATTATTATAAATTAACATCTTTATTATAAATTAACAATTGTAAATACTACACTAAGTTCATCACTAATAGACAATAACTTGCTGAAACTTCCTCTGTACTATTAAAGTGATTCCCATTGTATTTTCATAGGAATATTATGTGATAGCTTCAATTGCAAAGAATTAGGAAGCACTCATTTTTATTGCTTGAGAGTACTCTTCTGTAGTAGGTTCCTCTTGGAAGGTACTATTAATCACTGGTTGGGAAAAATAGTTTGTATTTTGAAGGATCCTGTCTTCTCATGCAGGATGTGGAGGTTAACAGGTTGCACATGAAGAGTAACAAGATAGCTCCCTAATTAATACTCAGTGATCCACCAGCAAGTTTAGCCTTAGTGGTGCCTCCTTCCTAAGCATGAGAGGAGTCTTCATGCTAAGATTCTTCTCCCCTCACTTTTTAACTATTGGAAATATTTGTGAAACATTTGGAAATGTTTGTGAAACAAATATCTGTGAAACTTCCCCTGAAATTGTTTTTCTCTTAATTTTCCACTGCATTCAGCTATCACAGTGCTAATTTCATTCAGCCTTTCTTTAGTTAAGCATGTGCACATCCTTTTCCTTTACTTCTTGAAAATAATAACTGATCTTGAGTCACTTATGATTTTTCTCTGTTGTCATGAAATACCATTATTTACAGCTAATAAATCTTTGGATAAGTTGATTTCTATTAGCTTCCATCTTTGATGAGACAGTCTGATAAATTTACTTCATTACACTTAGACTCCCAAGTTTTCAAAAAAACCTGATCCTTAAGTTTACAGTGTTATATGCAGTTAGTTTTTATATATACACTAAAGCTCCAGGAGAATGTGTACAGAAGGAAGAAGTCAGTTACTACCAGCAATTCTTATGCTATTGCCTGATATATGCACACACATGCAAGTTTGCACACACACGCACACATTCATGCACACATGCACAGACAGACATACACACATGCATAGGCAAACACACATACATTCCAACTAGAACTAATGAATGAGGGCCTTTAGCACCAGTAGGTGGTGCCATCTCCTTCTGCCCATTCTTGGACCCCACCTCAAGCCTGCACTCCTCACTTAGATGAATTACCTGGTCTCAGGGCAGAAGAGAGCAGGACTAAACTTCTGTTCAGTCATGTCCTGCCCTGCTCCAAGACCAGTCTGGATAAAAATCTTCAGCTCAAGTCATTTTCGAAAATAGATGGCATACAAGTGAAAGGCATACAGAGTAAAGACACACACACACACACACACACACACACACACACACTTCCAGAAGGTCAAGTCTGAATCACTTAGAACAACTCTAAGTGTTCCTTTCTTTAATGCAATTACACTTCTGTGTACTTAACCATCCCTTCTCCCTTTTCTTCCATCCTTAGGCAACCTGACCAACATTTCTTCTCTCCTTTCCCACTGAAAGAAAGTGAAAGAATATTTTGTTCCTCCTTCCCCTGAGCTCCACAGCTTCCCCCAACACCGTCAGCAAATCCTACTTTTAAAGAACCAGATAGAATTTTAAGAAGCATCTTGTTTAAAAAGACATCTTGCAGTGAGTGTTTTATGACTTACTGAGAGAATCCCTAGACTCATTAGATGGCCTTCAGTATTGTTTTTGAACATTTGCTCTTCAAAAAAGTCTGTAAAGACATGAACTGTTTAGTGGCCCCAATCACTTTGATAATTCAGGCTAATTTGGAATACATCTGGAAGCTTTAGCTTGGTGAAAACTACCTGCATGCTTGCCTTCTATTTTATTCTTTACCTACGCTCTCAGATTTGTTAAATATGAAAACACAACTGTACAGTTTGGATTCAGTTTTCTTTCCCAGACTGCATTTTTACCATGGATCCCCTAGGCGTTCGCCCTGAGGAGGCCTCAAGCAGCTTACTGGGACATACAGAATGGGTACAGCTAAAGTACCTTCTGGCCTGCCTCGGAATATGCTTCACAGGAGAACTATATATGAGGGTATTCTAGGGCAGACAATGGCACCCTGAGCTTTGGCTGGTAGAGTTAATCCTAGCTGAAGTAGGGAGAAGACCCTCACACAAGGTAGCAGCTTTGATCTTCCAGAATTCGGGCCAGTTTTTTCCCATCTCATCCTATTTGGCAGTGAATAAAATATATAAAAGTGTAACTCAAAGCCATTGAGGAAAAGCATATTGCTAAAAATAGTTTTATATTTGTCTTTGATTTTCATTGTTACACTGCCATAGAATAAATATCTGCAGTTTAAAACAAGTGGTTAGATTTTAAAATGTGAGGAACTGTTTGAAATCATATATTTAAACAAATACATTTGTGAGGAAGCACTAATTATCAAAAAAAAACCTAACATTCAAATTACTTCCTCAAAATTTTAAAGTGTCAAGTCACTCTCATACAATTGATAAGAGAGCACTTTTGGTTAATACCTTTTAAAGTCAGTCAGTTGTTCATCCTAACAATCCCATTTAGAGCTCAATATATAGTTATCCCTGTTCCTTTTGGGGAATGTGGTTTATATAATAGGTAGATCTAAACTGCCTGCTTAATAGCTCAGGTTAGGAGTCTTATAGCTCTCCATGTGTTTATTTAGTAGCTTTTTAGATGTTTTTGTGGAGAAATTTGTATTGCCGTGACAAATTTAAAAGATTAATTTCTTCTCTTATTGTGACTAAGAATGAGAATAAACTTTTTCCTAGAATGAGAGTTTTTTAATTGCAAGGTCTATCAACCTGTCTTTATTTTGTAAATATTTCAACATTTGGGAAACTTTTCTTGAATTTTAAGCCACTAAATGGAAAACACTAATTACAAGAATATTTTTTAGACTATAATTACCTTTGTTTAGAATCTTCTTTTGTAGTTACAGTTCATGACAAAACCACATGGGGTTCATTCACCCTAGACCCCTAAAATTTTATATAAAATTTCTAAATAAAAATTTTAACAATTTAATAAGAAACAAATTACAAACTGTTAGGGAGTTTTCATTGTTCATTTCAAATCCTAGTTATAAATGAAAGGTTAACCTAAACTCCCAAGTCATGAGCTGATGGGAAAATAATGGTGATGAAAGACATATGTTTTATGTACTGTCATTTCAAATGTTTAAAACCTAAAAAGTACTAAGTGGGGAATTCAGTACTCATCCTCTGTCAGGACTGACTAAACAGTCTTGAAGCATTAATCAGGGAAGGCTGTGGAAGAAAACATTATTACCTTGCTCAGAAAGAAATTCCTTTGAAGGCAATGGAGACAAGGCAGACAGAGGGTCTTCGCAGAAGTGTGGGCTGCAAATCCATCTGGAAACCAAACCCATTGTACCACCAAACCACTCTCCAGATGTGCAAAATGACCATTCTAAAATGTTTTTAGAAAAAAAAAAAAAGCTTCTAATCTCATTGCTTCTCTTCCACCATTATGTCTCCTCTCCTGTCTCCCAAATAAAATGCCTACCTGTCTTCCTCTGCTAATACTTGAGCACAAAACTGGGAATCATCTAGACTGATAAACTGTCTGGCTTAAATAGTTATCAAAGAAAATCTTCTTACTCCTTTTCTCTAGAGGAACTCTTATCTAAACTTTTAAGGAGTTTTGATTAAAATATGATTAAAGCAAGATAAATCTATGGCAGGCTGCATAGTTTTCTATCACCACAGTAGTAATGGTGAAAAAATATCTGGCCATGCTATGCTGTAAATCTATTAAAGTAAATTAATGGTTCCACTGACATATTCAAAATAAATTTGTCTGTCATAAATGTAATTAAATAATTCAGTGGAAAATTAAATGTTGAAACAATTACCCACATAGTTTAAAACATTGTGAAAATATTATGGAAAAGAAAAATGGGAGCTGTTATTAATAGAATGTAGGGATTTTCATGTTTTTGGCTTTTTTCCCCTAATTTCCTCATAATGAAAGGAAAGAGAAAATAATGTCTATGAAGTACCTTAAATGTGTGACTAGATATTTTCTCATCCAGGATTATGCTTGGTTGTGCTTAATTATTATAATAAGCTTGTTTTGCAGATAAGATAAAAGTAAATGAAGCTTGTTTTGCAGATAAGATAAAGGTAAATGAAGTTGAGATATTGGTAACTTGCCCAAGACAACATAGTCAATCAGTGATTGTGTTAACATTATATGTAAGGTTTGCACAAATCTAAAAACACTTACTCCTTTCCTCTTTATTGCTCAGTCTTTCCCCTCTGCCTTCCAGCCCACACTGTGTCTCTGTAGAAGCTATAGACAGCAACCATCAGCACCCCTGTGCTGCCCTGTCCCTACCCCATTTTATGGCAATACACAGTCCCCTCACTGACCCAGTGACTGTTCCTTGACTTCTATTGAATGTTTAATCTATAAGTGTGAAGGAATAGTAATGTGAAAAACAATAATTTTCTTCTTATATTAAAAGAAAAATAAGAAGCAAATAATACAACTGGGATCTCTTGCTCTCAAAACTTATAGAAATATGCCTATTAATATAAGTCCCAAGTGGTGAGAAGGTACTGGGAGGGCAGCCAACAGTAAGTGGGACTGGGTGTGGGAAAATGCAAAGGAAAGAAGGAAAACTGCAAGAAAAAAAAAAAAAAAAAAGACTGGCCATATGTAGCAAATTATAAATTCTCTGGCTGCAAATATAATTTCTCTGTCTAGGGCCTCTTAGGGGAACACACCTCTGACACATTGCTACAATGGACTCAGTGGATAGCAGACAGGATCACCAAACCATACAAAGGTAAGTGTAGTCCTGTGATTGATAGGAAATATATATTATATATTTGATCATTCCAATGACCAGAATATATTTCTTATACATATTTGGTTGTTTTCCATAGTTCCTGACTCCACAGTTCCTCTGGGAATTTCTTAAGCGTTGCAGTGTTAAAGGTGTTTTTGTCATGTTAACAAAGGCGTTTTTAAAGAGAATAATAATAATCTGAAGGGGCAGTGGTTATCAGGGAAATCAACTATACTAGAGGACTGGAGCTTCCAGTCCCACCCTTCTGACTTCCGGGGAGGGGAAAGAAGCTGGAGATAGAGTTCAATTACTTATGGCCACTAATTTAACCATTTTAATGGTTAAACCACTAATTTGCCATTAAAATGCAATGTAATGAAGCTCCATAAAAGCCCAAAAGGAGGGACTCCAGATTTAGGGAGAATAACACACACCTGGAAGAGAAGGCATGGATGCCCCACACCTTTCCCCCATACCTTGCTCTGTGAATCTCTACCATCTGGTTATTGGTTCATATCCTTAAGTTGCTTTTATAGTAAGTCAGTAAACTAGAGAATAAGTGGGTTTCCTGTGAGTGAGTTTTGTGAGCTTGTTCCAGAAAATTAATCAAATCTGAGAAGGGGGTCACGGAAACCTCTGGTTGATGGCCAGTCAATAGGAGACACAACTAGTCTGTTCTCTGCCACAGACATCTGACATCTGAGAAACAGACCCTGGGATTCTGTAGGTACTACCTGGGTATTATGACCAGTTCCTGAAGGAAAGAGTGATTCTAGGAGACTCAGACTTTAACATGGGGAACCTATCACTATATCCATATAGACAAAGTCAAAATTGAGTTGTTTCCATAAATCCTGCTGACATCCAAAAAGGGCTTTGTTGCAGCAGAAAAGCCTCCACATACCCATTGGAATTGGGTCCAGGAATCCAACAGTGTGGATTTTCCCCCAGGTTGATGTGCCAGTGGTTCCAGACTGGCCATTGGTGTTTAAAAAGTGGTGTTATTTCAGTGCTAAGAAATTCAGCCAGTAAAAAAAAAGCTGGCACCCTGGCATCATCCAAGCCTCAGAAGTTTCTTAAAATGTACAAAAATATTTTATTAATGTAAAATCATGGTCATCAAAGAACACACACTTAGAGAGTAAAGGGAATACCTGTATTCCAAGTAATGAAGACCTCTCATGCAAGAGGTTGCACAGTGGCACCACCTTCTCCCTTACCACCAACCCCTCCTACACACACACAAACACACATACAAGAATGCTTTCTGCAAAGCAGAAAGAACTACTTGATAAACTGACTTGAAAGTCCCTTACTCACAAACTAGGTCCTCCATTATCCTGAAACAACTTAAAATTTCTGTATCACATTCTTCCTTTGTAATAAGACTCTCAAAAATCTTACTAAAATGTAAACATTATTTTAAGAACTAAACTAAGAAGTTAATGCCATCTATAAATACCATGGGCCGAAAGATTTTATTAGAATGACTGATATTGCTAGGAGGGAAGAGAAGAGAATTCCCAGGATTTGGAGTAAAGATGCCACTGCTACCCCAGAAACAAACCAGGTCTAGTCCTTTTGTTTTTATATTAGCTTGACTCAGGAGATGAGAAAGAAAACAAATGAAGTCCAGTACAGTAGCAGACACCACTGAATACAATTCTTAATAAACTAACATCAATTTTTCTACCTATTACCAGCCCGTGTCTAATTTTTATCTTATAAATTCCAGCTTTGTATCTCCTCCCTTTCTGTCTTTCTGCTCCAGGCTTGAGATGGGTCTCAAAAATAAGAGAAGGTGCTAGGAAGATGATTCCAAAAGTATTAGTCCATAAAAAACAGAATTTGTTTTGACATTCAGACAACTTTTCAATATTTCACTAACATGTAAAATGAAGCTTTACAATATCTATGTTTCTGTATATTTTCACCATTTTTTTAACTCACATAAGAAGATACTCCTAATCTTTGACTTGCCTTGCATACTAGGATTCTTAAATACTTCAAATACCCAGGCTCCATCACAAAAATCAATCCATCCTACATTCTTACTTCCAGGTGGTTTCTGACTTCTTTTACTTTTTTCCCTTGTATTTTAAAATATTATTATGTATAGATTATTTGAAATTCTTTTTGAAACTAGATAGCATAAAACCTATTAATTAATAATAATCAGGAAGTTTACAAAACACATTTCTCTACATGTAAAAAATGCTATAAACAGGTGGTATAGTGGAAAGCCATCTGGCATGGGAGCCAAGGAACCTGGGTCCTGGCAGTGACCTGCCACTACTGGCAGAGCTCAACCTGTAATACTTTCATTACCACACAGGCTCTGTGTTTCCTGTCTGGGGGGAGAAAGGGGAGTAATGTGCAGGGAACTTTGTGGACCACTCCAGAGGCCTGGTTCTATATTTGAAAGGCTTTAAGGACATTTTGTCATCTTTCTAACTCCTTTCTTCTGAACTCCTTTTCATCTCAAGTATGCCTCTAAAATGAGCAGCAGAGGTGGCAATGTAAACTAGTTCAACCACTATGGAAAGCTGTGTGGAGGACCCTCAAGCTAATGAAAATGGAACTACCATATGACCCAGCAATTGCTCTTCTGGGAATCTACCCAAAAGAGACCTCAATGTGGGTACAAAAGGACACCTGTACCCGGATGTTTACTGCAGCACAATTTATAATTGCAAGGTCATGGAAACA
>PVHY01020692.1:0-25070 GCA_004024945.1 Uropsilus gracilis
TTTTTCAAGGGCTTTTATCATGAATGGATGCTGGACTTTGTCAAATGCTTTCTCTGCATCTATTGATATTATCATGTGGTTTTTGTTTTTCTCTTTGTTGATGTGGTGTATTATGTTAATTGATTTCCGGATGTTGAACCATCCTTGTGCCCCTGGGATAAATCCTACTTGGTCATGATGAATGATGCTTTTAATGCATAGTTGGATTTGGTTTGCCAGGATTTTGTTTAAGATTTTTGCATCTGTGTTCATTAAGGATATTGGTCTATAGTTTTATTTCTTGTGTTGTCCTTATTTGATTTTGGTATGAGTGTGATGTTTGCTTCATAGAATGTGTTTGGCAGTATTCCTTCTTTCTCAATTTTTTGGAAAAGCTTTAGTAGTGCGGGCATTATTTCTTCTTTGAATGTCTGGTAGAATTCATTTGTAAAGCCATCAGGTCCCAGGCTTAATCAAGACCTCTTGAAAAGATCTTAGTTGCCCATACTCTGGAAACAAACACATCCTCTACAACTGAGAAAGGACTCTGAAAAAATATTCCTCAACATATCAGATCTCTAAATGATTGACTGTATTTTCTTTTCCTGTTATATTTACTTTATAAATAGTCTTCCATATGAAATGTAGTCTTTTCAGTGATCGGACTCTGTGTGATGTTATACCCTTGAACTCTAAATTCAAAGCTGGTACTGAAGTCGGGACCCCAATATGGGCAGTATTAAAAATTAGGCACTGATGCCATTAGTAGTGTCTAAAAAACATAGAGGCTTAAACAGGATAGGGATTCTTTTACTTTGTTGCAAATCCCAGTTGGAGAAGAGAAATTGAAACACCAAGAGGGTGTGTGGAGGGAAATTGGAACCTTTTGCTTTTAGGAAAAACAAAAAAAATGGAGATGAAAGGAGCAGAGACAGAGGGACAGAGACTTTTGGGAGAGGAGAAAGACAAGAATGGCAGGCTGGTAAAGAGTAGCCCGAGTGACCATGCTGGGCAGAAGCCCCTTGAAAGAGGTGGCAAGGTGACATGCTGGCCAGCAGAAGAGTGGCTGGTGTGGAGAGTGTGGCACTGCAGCAAAGTGGCATAATGAGCTGGTACCTGGAGATGGCCAGGGATTTGGAAAGCTGATTTGTGCATCAGTAATTGTGTAAAAAGTTTGAAGCACCGTGGAGAAGCGGAGCGGTTTGGAACACTGGAGAAGAAGCAGAGAGAAGATACTGAGAAAGACTGGACTTTGCAGAGTCCCTACCTCTCAGGTTTGGAAGGGCGAACCAAGGGGCACCATCTTGGACATGTGTCTTTGGGAACTTTGGGACTGAAAATGGTGACTGGGGTAAGATAACCGACCACTTGTGGCTTTAAGGACTTTTTGTTTTCCCTGTTGAATTCCTTTGTTAATAAACCCTGCTGTTGAATTGCATTTTGACTGTCAACTGCTACAAGTGGGTGGTACGAACCTGAGGGAACCTGGCTGGCAGAAGCGGCATTTCAAATTTGGCTTGTTGGTTGGAGGCTTCTGCCATATTTTGATGTGACTTCAATACCTAGGAACTCCTGAATTTACCTTAAAAAGTAAAAGTACTTGTCTTTCAGAGCCCAAATTGGAAATAAAATGCCAAGGAATAAGGCCCCCAATATTTGTTGGTCTTTAAGCAGTGCCAGGATAAGAAGCTGCAAATAGTTCCATGAAATTCGGATCATAGTTCTAAGCTGGAATGGAGGAAAATTAGGGAATAGTATAAGTACAGAAAAGACCTTAGTGATCCCAGTTTTTCAACCTGTAGTCTGTCCGAACTATAGCTCTGAGTAGTGAGGGATGAGAGCCTTGAGTTTGAGTGTGAAATTAAAATCATAATTATTTCTGTTGGTTCATATGACTTCCATTTTTTAGACACTAGCTCTCAGACCAAAAGTGTTGTAGGATATAAGGCACTCAAAGCTGCAGCATAAAGAAAATCGTACAATTAAAACAAGGTCTTTTACTAGAGGCACACATTCTAAATAGCCTTTAAATCCACTTCCTTTCATAAACTAAAAATTGACTGTTGTTTGACTAAATTAGTTAGAGACAGTTTTATATTCTAGGCACTATAAAGGCTCTAAATAGTATATCTGTTGGAAAGCATATGTGAATAGAGAAGGTGGAAAGCATATGTGAATAGAGAACATCAAAAGCATTTACACATAAACAGAACACCTTGTAACCTTTATCAGAGTAAAGAAAGAAATGAGCACTAAGAGCATCTCTAACATTAGAAAAATGTTTAATAGATGATGGTACATCAACATGATGGAATATTATGCAAGCATTACAATAAGATTATATGGAAACAAAAACAAAAGGTTTGATATGATGTGAGATAAAACTAACAATACAAAGTGGCATATACAAATATGAGAGCATACAATTATATATGCAGATTAAAATATATTAAGATAGTGTATGATGGTATTTGGGAGTAGGCCATTTTTCCATTGAAATATTAGAGTTTGCATACATATACATATACACAAAAAGATGCACACCTCTTATATATGTATATCTATGTATAGACATAAGACATCTACTGGTGGGAACATCAGTTTGGATTTGGGAGACTTTCATTTACAGCAAGGTCTTCCCAGTAGAACTTGTTGCAATGATGCAAGTGTCTTATAAATGTGGGTTATCTAGTGTGGTAGATACTAGCCATGTATGTCTTGAGCACTTAAAAAGTGGCTAATATGCTTGAGGAGCCAAATGTTTCATTTTTAGCTAATTAAACTTTAAATTCAGGTAGTAACATATGACTAGTAGTTATACCATCATTCACTAACAGTATATGTTTAGACATAGAAAATTGATAGGATTTACTACTATAAGTTTTATTCCAGTATCATTAATATGTTCTATGTAATCATTTGGCCTCTTGAAAAGTACTCTGTCATTTACTTTCCATTTGGAGTAAGAGATCATACAAAGAAGTGCACCCTATTAAACTGCCAAGGATAAAAGATCTTTACTTTCCATTTTGGAAGAATTTTGGTACATCAAAAATCTTTACTGTAATTACAAATATGTCAGAGACCTTCAGTGACCCAAGAAGCTTCCTCTTCCTGCTATAAAAACATGAAAAGATCAGAAAACCATCAGGGCATAGGTTCCTTGACTTACCCTGACCTGAAAAATACATGAACAAAGGGCTTCTGCACAGCTTAATAGCCAAATAAATATGAACAGGAGAGAAAAGAGTTTTCCCACTTGAGGAAATGTGGAGTGTCCATGTGACTTGCATTGTATTTTTGAAACTTGTTCTCATGTGTCTCTAGTAAGCAGATTCCATTTAACTAGAGCAGATTACATCTGGACTTGTGCATTGCCATACCGCCTCCTTACTTCACATCTTTGTATATCTACTTTCTTAACCACATCACTATGCTTTCATCTCCCACCTTCACTCAGCAATGCCATTTTCTTCTCCAAAGGAGGTGTTGCATTGGATCTTGTTGAGTGGGAAAATTTAAGTTAGAAATGAGTAAGAGAAAAAACATGAAGGATGTTTATGAAGCTACCAACATCTGTGGGACAGAGGGAGATCAAGGAGGCATGGGCAGAGGGAAAAGTTCAAATTGTACAGTGCAGGTTCTACAAATGCCTTGGGCAGCCCTATATCTCCATGTGGATCAAGATAGTGGGGGTAAGTTAGTGACTCCCTGAAGCTGAGTTACCCAAAATAGTTCAAGTTTTTCTGCTTGCATCACTCACAGCTGGAGAAAGTCCCTCAATAAGAGGGGAGTCCGATGGAGCATAAAGGCATCTATTTCTTTAGTTATGTAATTTTGTGAAACTATACCGCCTAATCTGGAGGGAAATTAACAACATTGTTAAATTTATCATATTTAACGGGGCACATATTTTAATTAGTCCAGGGATTTAGTTTATGTACATTTAGAATAAATGGTCTCAATAAATCATACACATATACACACACTCAAAAAAAGGAATAAAAAAGATATCACTAAGATAAGAAACAAATTGGGATCATTTTAATATATAATAAGTACTAGAGAATTATAAAAGCTTGTTTATTGTTTTTATAAATCAAATTATTAAATTTGTATTAAAAATAGTTACTTCATCTTAAACTTGATAAAGAACATTACCAAAAACAAACAAACCGCAGTAGCATCACAATTGATGAGAAACTTGAACCTTTGCTTCAAGATAAGGTACAAGGCACAGATGTCTCTCTCCTTATATGATTCTTTCCAAATTATACTGGAAGTTGATGTAATAAGATATGAAAAGGAATTAAAGATTGTACTAGTTGAGACAGAAGAAATAAAACTTCCAGATTCTATATGATTGCTTACATAGGAAATTAAAAGAATTGATAAAAATCTCCTGGAATAATAAAGCAATTTTAGCAAACTTGCAGGAGACACTGTCAATATATAAAACTCAATCACTTTTCTACATCTCAACGGTGAAAAAATGGAATTTGAAATTAAAAACACAGTACCATTTCCTTACATCCCAGATATCAGTTATTTAGACATAAATCTTGAGAAATATGTACAATATCTATATGAGGAAAGTTATAAAACAAATAGATATTTCATTTTCATGGATAGGAAAATTCAGTATTGTCAAGATGTCAGTTCAACCTAACTTGATGTATCGATTCAATACAAACTTTATCGAAATACTGCAAAATATTTTGTGAATGGTGACAATAGGATTCTAAAGTTTATATGGGGAAACAAAAGACTAGAATAGCCAATACAATATTGAAGGATAATAAAGATAGTGAACTAGCACTACATGAATTCAAGACTTACTGTAAAGCTAAAGAAATCAAGACAGTGTGGTATTGGCAAAATAATGGGAAAGTAGGCCTATAAACCAGACTAGACAACCCAGAACTAGATCCTCATAAGTATAGTCAACAGATCTTTGACAAAAGACCAAAGTTAATACAGTAGTATAGAGATAGTTTTTCTACATAAGTCTGGAACAATTGGATATTCATATGCAAAAAATGAATCAAATTTCATATGCTTCACAAAAATTAGTTTAAAATGAATCAGCTCTAAATGAAAACATAAAACCCTAAAGCACTTGAAAAAATAACTAGACTTCCAGTTGACCTTGGGTATGGCAATGACTTTTTAAATACAATACCAAAGACACATCCATAAAAAAATAATCAATATGTTGAATTTCATTAAAATTTAAAATTTCTACTCTGTGAAAGTCATGATAATACAACTCACAAACTGAAATTAAATATATGCAAAAGACATAGCTGATAAAGAGAAGTTATTTAAAATATGGGAGATCCTAAAAGTCCACATAAAACAAACAACTTGATTAAAAGATGGGCCAAAGATCTTAATAAACACCTTAGCAAAGAAAGCATACAGATGGCAAATAAACATATGAAGAAATGCTCCACATCATGTATCATCAGGGAAATGCAAATTAAAATGATGAAGAGATACAACTACATGCCTATTAGAGTGGCCAAAATCCAAAACACTGGCAACACCAAATGTTAGTAGAGCAATATGAATTCTCATTACTTGCTGTTGAGAATGCAGACTAGTACAGCTACATTGGGTTGTGCAGATTACAGGTTTCTTGTCAAACTGAACATACAAGATCTAGCAATTATACTCCTTGGTATTTTCCTGAAGAATTTGAAAATACGTCTACACAAAAACCTGCACATTGATGTTTATAGTAACTTTGTTCTAATTAGTAAACTTGAAAACAACCAAGATTGCCTTCAGTAGGTGAATCAATAAATAAACTAGGGTACATCTAGGCAATAGAATATTAATTAGCTCTGAAAAGAATAACTATCAAACATGGAAAAAACATGGGGTTTATATAAATGCATATAATTAAGTGAAAAAAAGCCACTCATGCATGCTAAATGATTCCAACTTTGTGATGTTCTAGAATAGGCAAAACTATGGACAAAATAGTGGGATCACTGGTTGCCAGGGTTTGGTGTGTGTCAGTGGAGCACAGAGTATTTTTAGCGCAGTGAAAGTAGTCTGCACAATATAATGATGGGCACATGTAACTATATATTTGTCCAAAGTCATTAAGTTCAAACAAAGTTCAACATTAAGAGTCAACTGTAATGTTAGCTATGGACTTGGGGTGATTGTGGTGTGTCAGTGTAGGCTTATCAATTGTAACAAATGTTCCACAGTAGTGAGGAATGTTGATATGGAGAATAGGGGTGTGAGATACATAGGTAATAGCTGTATTTCCCCCCTTAGTTTTGCTGGGAACCTTAGACTGCACTAAAAAGTAATATCTTATATTTTAAAAGTTGATTAAAAGGATACATATATCCGTTCCGATTTTATCACAAATAGAATGTGAGATAAGTAAAGTATATACAACACTTTATTTTATTACAAAACAGTTGCTGTAATTGGTACTTTCCTATATTTATTTATTGGTTGGATAAGTCATTACTATTGACACAAAAGTATCAGGATATATAAATCTAAACATGGATGCTCAACTAAATTGAATTTAATGAATTTTTTCTGACTTCTAAAATTCTTGTTAACTCCATTTTTCAAAATACATAAACCCAGTATTACTCCATGCAATATTGCCTCAGTAAAATTTCAGTTACAATTTTCTAAGAAGTTATTTTTCTAACTATCAAAAATGACTTCATTGTTATTTAATTAATAAAAAAACAACTGCCAGGCACGGCGGCACATGCCTGTAAGCGGCAACCAAGGAAGCCACGGAGGGGACCAAGGATCGCAGTTCGAGTCCTGCTCAGGGCAACGTAGTGAGACCTAGTTCCAAAAAAAAAAAAAAAAAAAAGAAAAAGAAAAGCTGGATGTGGTGGCACGTGCCTGTAATCCCAACTACCTAGGAAACTGAGGCTGGGGATTGCTTGAATTCGTGTTACCCCGGGCAACGTGAGCCTGGAGTTCCACGGGCAAAATTGGCAAGACCTAGTCTCAAAAAGGAAAAAAAAAATCCAACAATTTTGCTATTACAAATCGTTTATAAATATGGTATTATTAGTGAATAATATTGTTTATTTAGAAAAAATAAAGAAATCAAGCTAAATACAGATTTAAAAAGCTACAGTAGTCACCAAATAATAGTATTAATTCATATACTCTTAACTATCTGTGAATATACTTGTCAATATAGAAAAATTACTTTATGTTTACAAAAGTTAAAAGCTAAAGTTTAAATTTTTAGATATTTCACTTTTTAGTATGAAAATATATCCACCTGCATATTCATTTGCATATTTATTAAGAAACTTTATGTTTAAGTAAGAGGAAATACCTGTATTCAGAAAACAAAATAAAATGATTTTAGAGCACTGTCTGTTTTGAATGTGAGACAATAAAAAGTTATTATTTGCTTTCAGCATATTCTATCCAGATGGCAGATGAGTTTTGGCTCATCCAACCTGACTATGCATTCTCAAAAGAGTCTGTTAATTTTTATGCTACACAATCTTCTTTTGGGAATTCTACAACTGTAGACAACTATAAACAAACTGACACAAAGAACTAAATTCCTAATGTTATTATAAAATCTTATCTGAAACAATAGTATTGCCACTATATGAACCTTGTCCTCAAAAAATTGTACTCTCATCTGAATACTACTATGATGTCACTTTCCTCTCAGTTCAAACATCCAATTCCGAACAATACAACAGAAAAAGGTGTTCTTTACATCTTAACCATCTTCATTGCTCCCTTGACAACTGCTACATAGCATCGAATGATTTCTTCTCATCTTATAACCAAGCAAGTGGCACTCATGAGTAAGAAGGGATGTTTGAAATAATTAGGTTTGCTTGGTATGCTCATTATCGTTTTAATTGGTTCAAAAGTATGATAAGAGTTGCCCTTTATTGAGTACAAAATTTGGAGTATATTGTCAAATCAAAGAAGCTCAACCTACCCAGGTTAATTTTGTATCAGACAAGAGTTACAATATAAAGATATTTTATTTTTGGTTAATCTTTTTAGTAGATGAAGATTCCCACTTTTATTCCTATACAAGGGATGGCATATTATCAACAAACTGACTTCAGAAAAAAGTTATATTTCCAGACTTAAAAATTCTTAAATTAGTGATCATGACATCCATTTTACAGGAGAAATACTAATGCACTATTGACTCAACAGTACCTTTGCTGACCATAAGATTTTTACCTTAATAATAATCAACTATGTCAGCATGAAATGTTATAGTAAGGTCCAGTGCTAACACTAGAGAAAAATAATTCTTAGGGGACATTATCAACATTGGATAAAGTGGATTTAAGAGCAAATAATTTTAATAGCACTGAAGAATATGGTTTCATAATGATTAAGGAGTCATTTCTTAATGAATATATAACAATGTTAAATACTTAGGATAAATAAGCTGACCCCAAAGGCTACATGTTGTATGATTCCACTTATGAGACCAGAAAAAGCAAAACTGTAGAAAAATAAAGCAGATCTGTAGTTGCCAGAGTTTGGGGCTTTGGGAAAGTTCACCATGAAGCTACTGATTAATCAGTTCCAAAGGGTAGAGGTTAAGAAAGAGGTTGACTATCACCAGCCAGAGAGAAATTTGGGGGTAAAGACAGTTTTCTGTATAATACCATGCTGGAAAATAGCTCTCCATACAGTTGTCAAGATACAGAGTTTTATGACACATCTTATGTACAACAAAGTGTGTTATACAAGTGATGCTATTATATGCTAATTAAAGAAAAAACCCAGATGCTGGGGAATCCCAGGTTGAAATGCAGACTGTGACTAATGACAATAATTGCATTTTAATGAATGATATCACACTGTTGGGAATGGGGAAGAAAGGAACTTCTGTAAAAGCTTTTCAAATTGTATGTGGAATGGAAAGCAAATACTAAAAGAACTATTCATAAACACTGTGCTACACTTGATTAATTTATTTCTCTCAGCAGCATAGGTGAGCTATTCCAAAACTGCTTTACATGAATACTATGATTAAATAGTGAGCACTTATTGTAGAATGGGATCATCATACTAGTGCCCATGGGCTAAATCTAACTCAAAGGCACAATAATATTTCATGAAACACAAAAAATTTTATGAGATTCAAAACTGAGTTGTGGCAGAGTATATGGTTCACAAAACCTAAAATATTTACTATCTGGACCTTTACAGAAAAATCTTGTTGACTTATGTACTGATGTATTGGATAATGAAAGTTGGGTTCCTAACTGCTGGAAAAAGAAGTTTTAGATCAGCAAAGGTGAAAGTCTAGAATAAAACTTGTGCTGCTTGATTATTGTCAGAGACATCAATATGAATTCATGTTTACTTTCGTACACACAGGTACATGCAGACAATTGAATTATACATTTCATTAGTATATGTACATATGTTTTCTAATTCTTTTCATTGAAAGTTCTGCATTGTATTTAGTGCACTTTTCTCATTCCTAGAGAATGAGAAAGAAAAATTATTATATATTTAGTATAATTATTATATATGTATTTAATATATATTATATATACTTAATATATATTATATCAATTATAATATATATGGAATATATATCAATATATATAATCAATATATATAATATATATGAAATATAAACTATACTAGACTGAGCAAAAAGTTCAATGAACAAACTTTAAAATATAAGCTTATTTGTGTCAAAAGCAAGATCTGGAAAAGATTCATCCAAACATGATCTAAGAGAGAATATTTTTTGTATAATATATTCTAAAAATCTGTGGAATAATTACCATCTCTAATAAAATGCCCAAACTATTTTCTGATAATCCCCAAATGAAATTCATAATTTCTGGGAAGTTCTTTATCTCTCCACATCAGTCTGTAATGTAAGAGGGTAAAGATATTAAACAGAGATTAATTTGCTGGACAGTTGGGGTAAGAGGGCAATACCTAAGGAAAATTAAATGGCCACTCCTACTCCTCCTACCCAGGATGCCAGGAGATACTTGCTAATACAGATAAAGCCTGGGGAGATACAAGAAAGAATGAGGGGGTGAGACTTCCCAGCCCCAACTGTAGGCAGGCCCATAGAGCCTGAGGAGATCATGAAAAACAGGTAGTGGGGAAGGATTCCTCAAAATTGTCAAGTATTTGAAAGAGAAAACAATTAGCAGACTGCTTTCCTCCTCAGAAGTTAAAGGCAGAGCCTGTTGATACCAGGCCAGTTCTGGCCAAGAACACTCTCCTGTTCCAACCTGCTTCCAGGTGATAAAAACTACACCTGGGGGCACAATAGAATGGGGAATGACTTAGAAACTGCTGCTTAGACCTACAAACCAACACCCCAGGAATGCCTGTGCATTGAACCCAAGGAAAGATTGGAGTCAGCAACTTCTACCTCCCATTTGAAACAAGAGCTCCCAATATTCCCCAGCAGTTTTTCTTACAAATGATTCTGTCCACCCAGGGTTCTCTCCCTGAATATCATTTTATACTGTCTCTAAATAAATTTTGTTTTTGCTTCTGCTAAAGATATGCCTATAAACTCTGCTCATACCATAGTCAAGGACAAAGGAACCCTAAAACCTGACAGCACTATTATTAATTTGCTTATTTTGTTGTGTCCCACTGAACAGAGATTACCTGGCCCCTATTCGTTATCCTATAAATGACTTTAAAAGGATAAAAAATCTTTTTTATTGACTTGTTTAGAATTTTGCAGAGAATTGCTCATGGGTTGGAAGAATTAGCATTATCAAAATGACCATCCTACCAATAACAGTCTACAGATTCAGCACAATTTCAGTGACATTCTTGAGAGAGAGAGCAAAGATTACTGAAATTCATATGGAATAATTAAAGAACTCAACTATACAAATTCTCATGACTGAAAGAAAAAAGAACAGACATATTACACTCCCAGATTTCAAATTATACTATAAAGTCATAATAATTAAAACAGCATGGTACTGAAACAAAAACAGACACACAGACTAATGAAACAGAATTGAATGTCCAGAATAAAGACATGCATATATGGTCAACTACTTTTTGACAAAGGGGCAAAAATCATACAGTGGAATGAGGATAGCCTCTTCATAAATGGTATTGGGAAAACTGGAGTAGTATTTGCAAAAAAAAAAAAATGAAGCTAGGATACTCTCTCACATCAGGTACGAAAACCAACTCAAAA
Organism: Uropsilus gracilis; assembly: GCA_004024945.1. Taxonomy (NCBI): domain Eukaryota; kingdom Metazoa; phylum Chordata; class Mammalia; order Eulipotyphla; family Talpidae; genus Uropsilus; species Uropsilus gracilis. Next base: position 11,183 of record PVHY01020692.1, read on the forward strand.
TGGATAAAATACCTGGATATAAGATCTGAAACCATAAAATACATAGAGGAATATATGGGCAAAACTCTCCAAGACCTTTCAGGACACATCTACAGATGCTTAAAAAAGTGAAGGAAAACAAACAGCTGGGACTATGTCAAATTAAAAAGCTTCTGTACAACAAAAGAAACAATAACTCTAACTGAATGGGAGAAAAAATTACCCTCCATACAAGTGATAAGGGTCTGATAACAAAGATTCAAAAAGAGCTCACACAGCTTAACAAAAACAAAGCAAAAAGCCCAGTCAAAAAATGGGAAGAACTTAAAAGCCACTTCTCCAAAAAGGATATGCAAATGGCCAATAGGCATATGAAAAAATGCTCAACATCACTAATAATAAGGGAAATACAAATCGCAACCATGATATGATCCTATCTTACCAGTAAGAATGACCTATATATAAAAAAAAAAAACTGAACATCAAGTGCTGGAGTGCATATGGAGAGAAAGAAGCACTCTTATACTGCTGGTGGGATTGCAAACTGGTACAGCCATTATGGAAAGCTGTGTGGAGGACCCTCAAACTACTGAAAGTGAACTACCATCTGATCCGTCAGCTCCACTACTAGGAATCCTACCAGACATCAAAACACTAATTCAAAAAGACACCTGTACTTGGATTTTATTGCAACTCTATTTACAATAGCCAGCATATGGAAACAACACAAATGCCCCTAAACTCTTGAATGGTTGAAAAAGATGTGGCCTATTTACATAATGGAATTTTATTCTGCAATCAAAACCTAAAAATATGAGGCATTTGTGATAGTATGGATGAACCTAGAGGGAATTATATTAGCTGAAATAAGTCAGAAAGAAAAAGACAGGAACCATATGGTCTCACTTATAGATGAAATATAGTAATAACAAACAAAAGGCCAAGAAAAAGTTAAAATAAGCTAACAAGAACTGGGGCAAGCAACTAGGGAGAGAGGAGACGGAGAAATCGGAGAAGGGAAGAGCACAAGAAGATCAAGGTGAAGGTTCATGGGTGATAAGGTAGAGGGAGAACCCCAGGGAATGCAAAGATATAATATCTATATCTATATATACAGATATATTCACATATATACATAAATATGTAAATAACAAAATGATCAATTAAAAAAGGGAAAAATCTCATTTGATAAATGGAAAACACTACATTAATATTAATGAAATGTCTACAATAAATCATGCAATTGTGAAAAAAGAATTTTTCAGAAAACATGATACAGAATTTTTTTATTAATAAACTAAGTGTTTTTTCAAACAATGGGGATGTGTAAATGGTCAAGGAAGAGAATATATGTACAAAAGAATACAAAACCTTATTTATCAATATGTCTGTATAACTCATCTCCCTCACTGACTTCAGGCACTCACTCCCAAACATAAAACCTTTACCTTCTCTGAATCTCTCTAATTTGATTTTTCTGTGTACAGAGATCATTCCTCCTGTGAGTATGTGGGTCCCCAAAAAAGCAAGTTAATTCTTGTACATCTCTGCAAGGAAGCAAAATGGTGTTCATTTGCTGAATGAGTGCATTTTGCACAAATAGTAAAGATGTTGTTTGTCTGTATGGCTCATCACAGAAGGAACATTGAAATATCACATTCTGAAAATTATACTTCCCCTCCTTAATATAAGCTTTTCATGTATACTTTTCTTTTCAATGGGAGATGGGGACTGGGAGCTCTGCTTTCAGCTGCCAAGACTCCTGTCAGGAATTCCATAGCTAATCAGATTTTCAAAGAACACCTACAATGTCTCTACTCCTAATACTGTTCCCTTGAGTTTTTAATTGCTTACCCTCATCTTTCAACTCTATGCTCCCTCTCTGAAATAATTCTTCCGTTATATTGGACAGGCAGACTTATTTGTTTTTAATTTTATCACCACAGAAGAAGGGGGGGATAAAGTAAAACACTAATGGCCGTTAATACAGGTAGTAGAAGGTGCATAATGAAATTCTTCAATATCATTTATATCAGAAGGTCTCACTTATATGTGAGATATAGAGAAACCAAAAACAAGGAGAAGAAAACATTAAAACTAGCAAGCACATGACAGAAGTGAAGCATACAGCAAGGGAGCTGGAGGAAGGGAGGGCAAAATTAGGGGAGGGAAGAATACAGGGAAACATGGTGATGGTTCACTTGTGATATGGTGATAGGAGAACTCTGGGGTATAAAATGATGCAAGGTGAATATAGATATGTAGCTAATAAAATTTAAAAATAATTCAGTATCATTTATTTATTCAATAGATATCTCTTTACTACTACTCTTTGTTAGTTGCTCTAGGAGATTGATTAACAAAATAAACCTAGTCTCTACCCTTAAAATACTTAACACATGTAGAGAAGGGAAAAAAAAGTTTTTCTTATTTGGCTGGGTCTGAAAATTAAACTGATAGACTGAAAGGAGAAAAATCTACAAGCTTATTTAATATAAATTTTGCATGACAGGAACCTTTGTAAGGTAAAGAAAACCAAATAGTTGGGCCAAAGTATTTTTGAGTGATTCTTAATTCTTGTACATATCTGCAAAGAAGCAAATTGATGTTCATTAGCTGAATGAATGCATTTTGCACACGTAGTAAAGATATTATTTGTCTGTTTCATCACAGAAGGAACATTGAAATATCAAAGTTGCAGAGGAATATGACAAGCAGTTGAAGATAATTGTAGTAAAATGGAGGAAATCTAGTGATGGAAATTTAGAGTAAAAGATGTAAAGTGGAATCTTCACAAATTCAGTGATTAGAGGCGAGTGTAGAAGTTATGAACAGTTTGTTAAATAGGCTATGGAAAATCTGTAAGCAAAGACAGAAACCAGAGGGGCAGATTTCAAGGATCATCAATCCTTACCTATCAATCTTACCAGATCTTAGAAGTGATAGATTCCACAATAAATAGAGTTCACAAAGAAATGACTTCCCTCAACACTATATAAGCTCACCCCTGGTTCTGGCAAATTCAGATCTTGCCAATAGACTGACCACCTGCATCTATGTAGGTGTTTCTTTTTCTTGATAATCCTGACTCTTTCAAAAGGGAACTTCTTACCTTTTAAGAACTCCTGATTTAAACCTATGTTAAAATCCCCTTTTCCCCTTTTCTCTTAAATAACCTTCCCTTTTAAAATGTATATTTTGGCTGTTTCTCTCTAAATAAATCTTATTCCTTAGTAACCTTTCGATACCTTAAACTCCCATGTGCAGCTCACAGGAAACTGCCAAAACCTTTCTCAAGAATCCCACTCACTGAATCCCATTACTAGCAAGCCCTGTTTTCTGGGATACTTATTGACAACCCCTTTGTCTTCCAAGGAAAAGATGGCCCTTTTCCATGCTCCTTTAGCTTAAAATACTCAAATTGGCCAACATGCCATATTTTGGCATAGCATGTCCTGAACCCCATCACATCTATTTCCACAAACTTGAATTAAAATGTACGCATAATAAATTAAAATGTACGCATAATACTGATGAGAATTTTTTCATTTAATAATTTTCATTTAATAACTCATGGTCATAAAAATAATTAACAAAACTGTGTTTCTTTGGGTCAAATGTTAAACAAATACATCATCATCATTGACAAGCAGATCTTTAGCCACATATGTAGCTATCACCACACTTTGCAAAGTGAAGAAAGAATAAAAAAATTTACAAATTACAATTCATTTAAAATTATTATTAGAAGTAATCATCATAATAAAACTCAGAATTCCCTGAATATAAACAGGGAATTGGGGCACTGTAAAAGGGCAGGAATTCAGATTCACTCTCCCACTAAAAATAATGTAAAAATCTAAAGTTTGAAATTCATATAAGAACTGACAAGTAGGAAAATGTTAAGCCAAATCTAAGCAAGACAAAACCAAAAGGGGAAGTAGGGCACTGCAGTTACCATTACTCTGAGGTCATCAGTCAAATATGGCAAATTGTATCCAGTAGTGCTTGGGAAGAGAAATTTAAACCCAGGATATCCCCAAATGCTGAAGTATCATGAAACCATTATTCTGCAAATGAGTGGTCTCAAAAAGGTATACCATCACACCATCAAGAAAAGGTGAACAAGAAGTACATTTGTCCCAGTCCCTTGGCCTCAGGGGATTGACCCTAAATAAAAATGTGTGTAAAACCAGATAAAAATAATGCAAATATACAATGTATTAAAGACATATCTAAAATAAAGAAGAAATTATCATAAAATGACAAAATATTTTAAATTAAATAATGAAAGACTGATATATAAAGGTTTCTGTAATGCAAATAAAGCGGTACTTAGAAGAAAATTATAGCCTTAAAACAGAAAATTTAGGACTTACATGACCTCAGGGATTTAGTCAAAGAGGAGCAAACTAAACCTAGAGGAAGTCAGAGTGAAATGATAAAGCACAGAAATTAAATGATATAGAAAGCAGTCATGAAATAAAGATGATTGACAAAAGATGATTCTAATTTGAGATACTTCACATAAAAATAGGAAAAATGGGAACAGCACAAATAATATAAGGAATGAAAAATTGTAATTGCCTACCATATGGGCATTAACAACTAAGAGACTCTAGTAAATAATTTTACCCCCAAAGTTTGGATAAAATATACATATTCCTGAACAACTATAATGCAGAGTCTGTTAGGTTGGGTATGATTATGATGTTATTCTATAGTTATAAACAACTCCAGAATTGCAGAGACTTATTACAACAAGTTTATTTCTCATTCACAACATGTTACCATGTAATTGGCAATACCCTCTGACTGTCATCTTCTCTAAGTGAGTCAAACTTATTAACAAAGCTCCATTTTGCTCAGTGCTGAGTGGAGGAAAGTAAAACACTGCACTAGTTATTATTATTCAGTGCTGCTGGCTAAATCACATATCACTGCTATTCACATTCCATTAGATCAGGCAAGGTACAGGATCAAACATAAATTTAAAGATCCTGGAATATCATTCAGCAATAAAAAGGAATAAATTACCTATATAACTAAACATTGTTGTTGTTTTTTTTTAGAATGATGTTTTTATTTTTTTTAATTTATATATAAATTTCACAACTTTGTGATCTCAAGGGTTTGCCCCCCCTCCCCTCCCTTCCCCCCCTTTTCCTCCTGTTCATAGATGTGTGCTTCATTTTGGTGCTTAGCTTGTTTTGACTTTCCTCAAGGCTTTTATTTATTTATTTTCTTTTTTTTTTTTTCACTATATCCCATACATTAGTGATACCATTTGGTTTCTGCCTTTTTCTTTATGGCTTGTTTCTGCTAATATGATTTCTTCTAAATGCATCCATCAAACATTATTGTTGACTCTCAAAAGTAGCATACTGCATGAAAGAAGCAGAACATCAAAAATCACTCTATTAGTTATCTATTGCTTCATAACACTTCTCCAAAAATCAGTGACTTAAAAAATATCATTGATTATCTCAGTTTCTGTAGGTCAGTTGGTTTCTGATAGTTCAGGTTTAGAGTCCCTCAAACATTTCAATGAAGGGTCAATGGGACTGTAATCATCTCAGACTTGACTGGGAGTGGAGGATGTGCTTCAAGTTTCATTCACATTCATTGACTAGTGTTCTCAGTTCCTTGCCACATGGGCCTTTTCATAAGGCCGTTTATGGCATAGCTTCTTTCCAAAGCAAGTGATCCAAGAGTGCAGGTGATTGGGATCAAGATGGAAACTACCGAGTCTTTTAGTAACCTGTCCTCAGAAGTGACATAATCACACAGACCAGTTCTGTAAAATATATGAAGTGACTACACAGAGCTACAAATACCAGCAAGGAGGGATCATTTTGGAGGGCCACAGAGGCTGCATAGCTCCAGTGTTTATTGTACAATCATATTTATATGAAACTCTAGAAGAAGGAAACTAAAACTAATGAAAAAAGAAAGATGGTTGCTTTGTGTCACGGGTGAGGGGTGATTATTTGCAAAGTGTTAGGGGAGGAATTTCTGGGGTGATAGAAATGCACTGCATCATGATGTGAGTGGTGGCTATGCAACTGATACATTTGCCAGACTTGTGAAACTGTACATTGTACATTTAAAATGAATGTGTAATATATATGTAAGGTTTATGTCAAAAAGTTTATAGAAGAGGAAAATGAAATTTAAAGAGACCACTTAGTGTCATTTTTAAGAGGAATATAGGAAAACCAAACAAAGGATTAGGAAAAAGACAAAACTTGCAGGCAAAACATGTGTCTGAGGCACACAGCAGAGGACAGAGCGGAAGAGGGGTCAAAACAAGAGAGTGAAGAGCACAAGGAACTATGTTGATGGATCACAGGTGCTATGGTAGGAGAGAATTATGGGAACTATACATGAGGGGAGAAATCTAACTGTACAAAAATGAGCAATGATGTCAAAAATTTAAAAAGAAATTAATTAAATATTGTAAGAAAATACATATCACATAAAATAGCATAGAAATCAAAGCATGCAGGAATATATTTTAAAAACCTAACTATTCTTTGGGTAGATACCTAAGCATGAAATTGCAATATTGTAAACCAATGATACCTCAATAGAAAACAAAACCTATTTAATAATCAGTGAAATTTGATTTAAATATTTCAATGGCCAACAAATTAACAGACACTAAAACTGATAAACCAGATTGGTGATGACATGGAGCAGCAAGAATTTTCATATACTCTTAATGGATATTTAAATTGGTTTTTTTGATATTTAATTTGATATTTAATTTGGATATTTAATTGGATAATCTAGAGAAACTGAAGTTGTATTCCTACTCTTTGATAATAGAGCCAAGAGAGATTCTTTCATACATATACTTAAATAAAAGAGTGTTTAAGCAATATTTTTATAATATCAACAACTGAAAATAATTGACACATACCTCAACAAAAGAATGACTGTATAATTCTATATCTAGAAAATTCCAATCAGAAATGAAAATAAGAGAAGAACATCTCTATTTAACTATCACAAATTTTAGAGCATAAAAGAAATCATCCCATACTCCTGTGTTCTTCTCAGGCTGAATAAGTAATCCAAGCAAATCAGACAAGTTAGCAAAGGGGGACAAAACTGAATTCATAACATATGTATGGAGAATTCACATGGTTGAAATTAGAGGGAAGAATTCACATGATGGACAAGAAGGAAATGACCTCACTCCTATTCTGAGAGTATAGAGGAGATTCTTAGAGAGAAGCTATTTACTGAGAAATGGAGAACTGAGACCCGCCCCCCTCCCTGAAACAATCTGCATTCTTCTAGGTCATAAAAGGGAGAGCAATGTTTGCTTCTTCAATTAGGAAAAAGGTAGAAGCTTAGGACATTCATTTTTACTCTGAGTAGAGTAAGGCTAAGGACTTAGGCTAGGACTCTCACTGCTCTCAAACCAAAACGATGTCCAATTTTTAAGACATCTACTGAATCTCACAGACCTTTCATAGACCTCTAGCTCTCATTCTAATGTGAAAAGAGCCTAACTCTGGGCCTACTGAGAAAAGTCTATGTGACCCTTTTTTTTGGGGGGGGGGTGTGAGGGTGCTGACCTCACACAGTCTTAATCCTTGGTTAAAGTGATAGACACCCCCAAAATGGTAATAAGAACTTATTCATATTATAAACCTTAAAATTCAGAAAGTCATTGAAAAGCAAATCATGTTTATTGGGGGTCAAGGAATTGCAACTTGAACTACACAGGTTCAAGTAGAGACATGTTCTGAGGAGGAACAAAATTCATGAGGTTTTTATAGTGGAGAAATAGGAGATAATGGACAGGTAAAGGAAATCACAAGGTAAAATGGTCAGGTGGAGGGTGACAAAGTAATAATAGGTAAAAGTTCACTTTATTAGTAATTTCAAATAGAATTTTCTCACTTCTTGGAATGTTGGTGATTTGGCCAGTTCCAAAGATCTAACCCAGTTTAAAGAGGATGGTAACTTTCTCTGTTGGGGTCACTTCAACCCCATTAAATTAACTGCAATAATATTAACTTTAACTTTTTGCATACCATCCCCTTATTTGAGCATTGGTAGAGAAATGAGTTTATTGAGTGGCATTATTTATTTGTAAAGTTTCAACAGTCATAACTACTGGTTTGAGAAAAATATATAAAAACTAGATGTTGCCTTAGAAGTGCTTTATTCTAAATCTCTAGTTTTACATGTGGAGTAGCACACACAAAGAATAAGAACTATTTTGTAGAAGGAGTACATACTTAAGAATTAGAGAAACTAAACTAGACAATGAATTTTAGCACTGCCACTGTGAATTTTAACTGTAAATTTGGGGACATTACTTAGCTTCTGGAGGTCTCAATTTCCTTCTCTCTAAAATAGGAATAACAGTAGAGTTGTTCAGATGGCTAAAAGGGAAGAAGTATGGAAAATGCCTAAAATGATTCCATTTCCCCCTTTCTACTGAGATCTTTGAAAGCATCACTGATCCTTATTGGATATTAAAGTGATCGGTCATTGGGTTGAGTTTCTCATGGTTTTTTTGATCCTTTCTTACCAAGAAGCCTCATTCATGTTATTTCATATTCTACAGTGAGAAAAAGTAGTTTTCTTGGGAGTTTTTAGTCCATGTGGGCTACAGGAGTGCCAAGACTGTTAAGTTCTTTTTAATGTTAAATATCTTCTGTGGTTGCTTGAAGTTTCTCATGAGAAAGCTAATAAATAAACCTTAGTGATAATTTCCAAGCACTGAGCAGTTACTGTCTATAGAATTTTCTTATAACATTGAACTATGCAAAAATGTGTTACAGTAATAAAAATTCCTATAACAAACACAATGCTAAATGAAAATTGGAGAACTGACCTGAGCTGATATGTTTTGCCTGAAAGAAGTCAGCTAAAGCGATCAGAAAATTGTTAGCAGAGTGCACTAGATTTGACTGTTGGTCTGTGATTAGATTTTGTCTAGATCTGTCCCTTCTTCACCCAGATGTACTTACACAAGTGCTAGCATGTGATCAGAGGGTACCCGGGAATTGCAAACTGTTAAGGGGTGTTCACTTGGAAAGGGATTCAACCAGTCACATGCACAAAGTCAAAGGAAGCAGACTCTTAGTGTAATAACTTTTTGATGGTGCACATAAATAGAGAAAAGAAAGGATATTCCCAATAAAACTCCAAAAATAACCCTTCCCCAAATGTCCAGTCAAACAGGCTTGGCCTGAAAGGGGGCTGCTCTCTGTCTCACGTGTCTTTCAACTATCTCTTCCAAGTGACTCTACACAAATTTCTTCTTCATGTCTCCTCCAAGTCCCTTTCCTAGCAGTACCAGGGTACAAGTCAAATTGCCAGAGTGTGGACCCACCTGCATTCCATCTTATATTGTTCTTCCTGGCCACCCAGCTGCACCTCTAGTTCCCAATTACTCCTCTGGTCAAGTACAGTTTATGGTTTAGTGAGACTTGTAATCCAAGGCAACTGCATGTAAGTGGAGGGTGAAAAAAAAATTGTACCTTTCCCTCTCTGAGATATAAGTGTACTTTAACTACAACAGGAAATATTTATAACAGAAAAAACAAGTTGTTTAGCCACAGTATAATAAAGTGCAATTTGTGCAAAGGCAATTCAAAGATTTTTCTTGGGTCACTATTGACTTAGCAATATATGCAAAAATATCCCCTAAGGTTTTAGATACATTTCCAATCATATATTCATTTCATGAATTGCACAAGGAGGAAAGAAAACATTCTTTCAAACCTAGCAATTTTGTTGGGCATTGATACACCATGCTATGCTTGCAGTCAGCTTCATGCTTTACTCTACAATATAGATTGAAGAGTATGGGCTAATGTGGAATGCTGTATTCATCAGACAACAAAGTAGCTGTAACCACTAATCCTGCTGTGCTGAAGAAAGTTAGAATTCAGTATCCATTCCAGTTTACAGGTAGAAAATGAAACTTCAAAGATAATTAACAACACTAGAATCTAATATGTACAAAGGTCAATCACAATTTTTCTATCTACCCTCATTCCAATCAAAGATAATCATAGATTAGTGTGTTGGCAGGATAAGTTTAGTTTCAATAAAATTAGTCAGTTATTTGCATATGCACAGCAAGAATAGTAATTAACTCTATAAGTGATTTTGAATCTGCTATTTTGCTTGTCACAGGATTTTAGCTGTAATAGTTTAAGTGAATTCCTTCATCAGATATGGTGTTCCAGTCAAAACTTTGAGAATATAGTCAATTTCCCAATTGTGTTCTTTTACAAAGAGAGCTTATTGCTATTGAATTTAGGCAATTAGCTATATTGCCTTGAAAATAAGAATGGCTACTAAACCTCTAACTTCTGGAGGAATCAGGTAAGGAGAAAAAGTGAACATTCCCTCTTTGTTCACAAAGTTTTATTTTACCAGATTGTTTATAGCATCTGAATGTGACCCACAGTGAACATCTATCCCATGAAGAATAAAACAGGCAAATTATTGTATCTAAAATCTGTTCGATCTTCAGATTTTAACAGCAAAATCAAAAAACATTAATCCAAATGATTACAAATTTCAGTCTTAAATGAATAATTATGGCACACTGTAGGGGATGTTGGGAAATTCTGATATTCTCCAGTAAGCTATTAGGATACTGGTTTCTTTTTTCTTTTTTAAAATAATTTATTTATATATAAATTTCACATCATTGCAATCCCAGGGATTTACCCTCCCACCCTCCTCTCCCATCCCCCCCTTTTCCCTCCTGCCCATAGTTGTGTGCTTCAGTTTGGTGCTTAGCTTGTTTTGTCTCTTCCTCATGGCTTTTGTTTATTTTTTTCACTATATTATATCTCATATATTAGTGAAGCCATTTGACTTCTGTCTTTCTCTTCTTGACTTGCTTCGGCTAGTATGATTTCTTCTAAGTACATCCATATTGTCATAAAGTCATCAAATTTGTCATTCTTAACTGATGAATAGTATTCCATCGTGTATATATACCACGTTTTTTTCATCCAGTCATCTGTTTGGGGGCACTTAGGTTGCTTCCATGTCCTTGCAATTATAAATAGTGCTGCAGTAAACATCCGAGCACAGGTGTCCCTTTGTACCTACATTGAGGTCTCTTTTGGGTAGATCCCCAAGAGAGCAATTGCTGGGTCAAATGGTAGTTTCATTTTCATTAATTTGAGGGTCCTCCACACAGCTTTCCATAGAGGTTGGACCAGTTTACATTCCCACCAGCAGTGTAAGAGTGTTCCTTTTTCTCCACACCCTCGCCAGCACTTGTTGTTACCTGTTCTTTGGATATGGGCTATTCTTACTGGTATCTCATTGTGGCTTTGATTTGTATTTTCCTTATTGCTAGTGACATTGAGCAATTTTTCATGTGTCTGTTGGCCATTTGTATTTCCTCTTTGGAGAAGTGTCTTTTTAGTTCTTCTCCCCATTTTTTGATTGGGTTTTTTATTTTGCTTTTGTTTAGTTGTGTGAGTTCCTTGGGGATCTTCGTTATTAAACCCTCATCTGGTTTATTTCTCTATATGTATCCCATGTAATATGCATTTCATTGATATGAAAGATATTTAAATGAACATGTACTGCTACTTTTAAAGTTCTGAATATATATATATATATATATGCTTTGTATAAAAGTCAAATATCTCCAAAAGCGATAACACTCAAGCTAATGTAAACTTAAGGTAGGTTACCATGAGAGCTTAATAACAAAAATAAGTCAGAGCTTAGAAGTTACTGAATAATATTAATATAAAAATATTTTAGACTTTTATAATTTAAATAGGAATTTTTTAGACCAAAATAGTAGACCAAAATAGATAAAATCCATGTGTTACTGCTACTTTTAGACACAAAATGATGGATTCAAGTATTCTATTTTAGATGAGTATCTCATTTTTCTAAACATTTAATTTACTTTCTTTGTCAATAGATTTTCATTGTATGCCATGTGCATCTATATGTAGATTTGAAGAGTATATGCTTGTATGTATACTTATATATACACACATAGACATGAATTGCTAAAAAAAAATTCAAGTGCTCTTTTTCAGATCTAATAGCCATTTTCCACTTTGAAGTTACATTTCTTACCATTATGATCTCCCTTTTGCTGCACCTGATGTTATAAGAATCATGAATTAAAATTAAACAGTAGGCTGGGCACGGTGGCTCATCCCTGTAAGCTTCAGCCTATGAAGCGGCCGGGGTTAGGGATCACAGTTCGAGTCCCGCCTGGGACCCGTAGTGAGACCTAGTTCCAAAAAAATAGCTGGGCGTGGTGACGCATGCCTGTAATCCCAGCTACCTGGGAAGCTGAGGCTGAGGATTGCTTGAGTCTGTGGTACCCCGGGCAACAAGAGCCTGCAGTTCCATGGGCAAAAATAGCGAGACTTAGATTAAAAAAAAAAATTAAACAGTAATTTCTAACTCTAAGCAAATATTGTTATTCAATTTCAACAATTTCAAATAAAAATTGTGATCATTCTCATCAGTTCATTCAATCTCATGTAATTAACTTTTGCTCTTTTTAAATATAGCTATTTCACAAACTCTAGAAATTCTTATGGAATTAAATTTTACAAGTTCATCAAAGTAAAAAAAAGTTGTTTTGTTGAATTTGAGTTCAGTTTTATAATTTTAAAGTTGTCAGAAACCTGCATGTCTTTTCCATGAAACTTGATGTAGATGATTTCTGGAAATCTTATATTATTTTAAGAATATGTGTATCATTTAGCTATAAAAATATATCATAAAGATGACCTCATATTGTTTTGGAAATGCTTCTCATGTGATTTATCATATCAAATAAGCCCAACTTGTTTAATTTCTCCCTTCAAAAATAAAGTGAATAGCCAGGCACGGTGGCTCATGCCTGTAAGCTTCAGCCTATGAAGCGGCCGGGGCTAGGGATCGCGGTTCGAGTCCCGCCTGGGGCCCATAGAGAGACCTAGATCCAAAAAAATAGCTGGGCATGGTAGCGCATGCCTGTAATCCCAGTTACCTGGGAAGCTGAGACTGGGGATGGCTTGAATCTGTGGTACCCCGTGCAATGAGAGCCTGCGGTTCCACGGGCAAAAATAGCGAGACCTAGTTTCAAAAAATAAAAATAAATAAAGCGAATAATTCCTGTTGAGGTGTTCCTGAGTTCAAAATTATCTTTAAGTCAATAAAAAATTCTATTTTAAAATTTATGTTGGGAACTTTGCCAAACAACATATAAAAAAAAAAGTTTTCAAACACTTGTTTATTGTAGGATCATAGGAACTATGGAACAAGGCATGGTGTCTCCATTTAATCAAAGTGACAATGAACGTCAAATATAGTGACAAAGCTCTTTTAGCATTGAGGAGACTAGATTTATGCAACCTAAAATATGATGGTAAAAATAACAATTAATTATTTTAATAAACTATAACCTCTTTGCTTTTTATGTAGATTACTTAATCTAGAATTTGTTTTTAAAAGCAAATCAATGTTCTGTTATATTAGCAGATTAAAAAAGAACAAAAGGTGGTTTTGCACATAATTAACAGACTTTATTTTAATATCCTTATAGTGAATTTTCTCAGTGGTATTCAGCTTGACCACACAGAATTCTTTTTTCCCCCTTGATTCATTTCCCACAAACCTTTCATAACTCTGCTACATGAAGATACTGGTCTGTCTTTCTGAAATAACCAAACCCACTTTAAGAAAAATATTATTTGACCCAGCAATTGCTCTCTTGGGAATCTACCCAAAAGAGACCTATATGTGGGTATAAAGGGACACATGTGCTCGGATGTTTACCGCAGCACAATTTATAATTGCAAGGACATGGAAGCAACCTAAATGCCCCAAAACAGATGACTGGATGAAAAAAATGTGGTACATATACACAATGGAATATTACTCAGCAATT
>PVHY01020693.1:8636-25188 GCA_004024945.1 Uropsilus gracilis
TTGGGAAGGTCTCTGAAGGGAAATAGTGATTGCTAATGGTTAACAGAGAGTTGTTTCATGTTTTTTTTTTTTCCTGTGGGAGGTGGGGCAAAGGAGGTAAACAGTGTCCTAAATTAAATAGCAGTTAACTGCACAATTCTAAACAAACTAAAAACCCACTTAATTGTACACTTTGGGGTGAGTTTTCTGGTGTATACAATACTTCTCAACAGAGCAGTAATTGAAAAGAAATTTGCAAAAATGAAATATCATAAACATATAATGCAAAGATGACTGCTTCCATCAAACTAACTGAAGTAAGTGTATCAATGCGAAAAAGTGACAATACATTGCTTTTTTTCTACTTAGTACAACTCCAGAAATCAGTTATCACATTTTAAAGTAGAAACATTTATTGGAGTTCTTTGTAATATCAGCTATACCCATAAAAATTAATTATAAATATACAGTAAACACAATACTATAATTGTTGATTATTTAATCAACTATGATATTAGATTTTTAGAAACATCATTTGGCTAAATAGTTTCAAACACATTAAAATTAAAAATTGGTGAAATTAGTATATTATTAATTCTAAGTATCTAAGATTTTCCTTTTGTTAAATAAATGTGCTCACCCTTAAAAATATTTTATTTCTTATATTAAAACAATCAAAAATATATTAAAGAAGTTTCATTAATGTCTCAGTTCTTCCCCCACCCCATTTAATCATCCTCAAATCTAATTGGTCTTCATGTTGTCTTATTGTGGTGAACAAGGAGGAGTCAAGTTATAGGTGGCTGAAGGTTGTGTTAGTGTAACAGAATGTACCTCCACCACAGAGGACAAAGTGTCACAGCACTGTGAACGCCACCATTTTCATGCAGCTGCCTTGAACTACAATCCCTAGCAAGCCAGGTCTGAATCCCGCAGCTGGGAGGGACCAAGGTGAATAATCTGAGATGGAACAAAAGAGGGAGGGGAAACACCTGTGGAGGAGAGACTCCTGAAGAGGAAACATGTGAATGAGAGCCACATGGGAAGACTGTGTCAGACACAATGGCAGCATGGCTTCACCTCATTATGGATTATATAGCACATTTTGAATTTCAAGGCCTTCCTTCAGCCCCAGCTTTCTGGGACTCACCTATTTCCTTTCTGACTTCCAACAGAAAAGTGCCTTAGACTTGGGGCAAGCTTTCCTGCCTCAGGCACCCACTTTGGGTTGAACCTAATCTGATTGGGCTTTTGCCTAATAGGGAAAGAGTGACTTAAATTTGATTGGGTATCTTATCTGAAATTCTCTTCCTCTCCATCCCTCTCCCCGAACATGCATGCACTTGCACACATACCAATTAGAGTTCTTTCTTTACCTCTGTGGAGTGCCAAATGGATTTTTACCCGTAGTAGTTCCGGATCCCTAAGCATAGAAGCTGCACAGTTACAGTGTATCAACAATAACAGGAAAACGTTACTAAAAGCTCACAAGAAGAAATCTGTTTCTTCAGAGGTAGTACACCACTTCTGCCCAAAGACCATTTCTTTCTTTGAATTCTTTTAATACCTAAGTTTCACACTACAAACTTTTCTGGGTATAATGTACAGAAATAACAGAAGACTCAGGATAGGTATAAAGAAGAAATTTCACTGACAGATAAAAATTATAAGAAATACAAACAGTAGTTTACACTTGCTGTTATATAAATGACATTAATATAACCACACATGTAAACTTAACATGCGAAGTATTTAATATGAATATGTACTTACCAAATATTTAGATAGTCGTTCAAAAATCCTGCTGATGGCTGAGATTCCCTAAATCCAAAAAAAAAAAAAGTGACTTTGAAACATCAGAAGTTACCCTTATTCTATTAAAATCTAACCAACAATCCAATTCATATGAACAAATTTGATTTTTTTCATAACACTTCAAACCAAAAGCAATACTTAGACAGATTATAAATATAAAAATAGTGTTCACAATCTTATAAATTATTAGAACTCTATGTGTAGTATATGAAAGAACTAATAAATTATTAAGGACCAGCGCTTACAAGACTAAAAAACAAGTAAGCTTTATAACAAATATGATTTTTTAATTACAGATCAATATGATAGCATGCTAAGAATATCTTAGAGAGGCATTCAGATGCCACATTTTTTCCAGACAATCAACGCACGCAGTGATGTTGCATTCTGGTTTCTAGTTTCTGGTTTCTACTTAAATGTAGTGGCACCTGGACAGTCCATATAATCTATCAAGTACAGTCAGTGAAGTGGAAAGAATCTTACAAAGTATCCATTCCATTTTATTAAAAAATTAACATAAGGGAGCATTTCAAAATTCACCACATGTTGGTACTTAGAAAAATAAACTATTTTACACACAATAAAAAGAAATATATAAACTGACAAGTTCGATTTACTAGTTACAAAAGTTAGCTATAAATAATTTCATAATAAACACAGTTTATAAATTTTCAGCCAAATTGCAGGTCAAAGTAACTTTCAAAACAAAGTCAAAATTCAAAAATAAAGCATTCAATATAATAGTGTTCTTGTTCCTTGCTAATAAGCACATTACTCAGAACTTGAAACAACTTACACACTTCATTAAAAAATCTCATATTTCACATTTTGCAAATTAAACAACAAAGCCTTGTGGAGAGTAAGTCATTTGCTAAAATACATTAGCTTCCTTTGACTGCACAACCCAATGTCTTTAAAGAACCATAGTATGATTTCTCAAAAACAATATAAACTAAAAAATAGTAAGACATGACATATTACAAAATAAAATGAATAGCATCTTTAGAGTCAGGAAAAGAAAATGTTTACAAATTCCTCTTAAAGAATGACAAAAAGAATAAAAATCCACCTATCTTAAATAGCAGACAATGTACCATGGAAATTATAATACCGACCCAGCAATTGCTCTTTTGGGAATCTACCCCAAAAAGACCTCAGTGTATATACAATGGGACACCTGTGCTCGGATGTTTACTGCAGCACAATTTATAATTGCAAGGTCATGGAAACAACCTAAATGCCCCAACACGGATGACTGGATGAAAAAAAATGTGGTATATATACACGATGGAATATTACTCATCAATTAAAAATGACAAATTTGATGATTTTATAACATGGATGTATTTAGAAGAAATCATATTAGCAGAAACAAGCCATAAAGAAAAAGACAGAAACGAAATGGTTTCACTAATATATGGGATATAGTGAAAAAAATAAACAAAAGCCTTGAGGAAAAGTCAAAACAAGCTAAGCACCAAACTAAGTGCACAACTTTGAGCAGGAAAGAAAGGGGGGGGGGCAAATCCCTGAGATTACAATGTTGTGAAATTTATATATAAATTAAAAAAAAATTATAATACCATATACAAAAATAAAAATGTTTTCTTATGAGTCAATATAGGTTTTTATATCACTACTACTCTTATGGACAAAGTCAATCAAAGGAATTACAACCACTTACTGACAATGGGAAAAGGGGTAGAAAAAAATAAATTAGAAATCTAAACAGACTTCTGTAAGACAACAGGAAATACTGTCATGACTTTGAAGTAGGTGAAGATTTCTTAGTCTCAAAACACAGCACAAATTGAACTTTGTTAAAATTACAAAGTTGTTTTCTTTAAAAATCAAAGCTGCTACTTGCTACAGAATAGGAGAAAATATTCACAAGCCACATGTCCAAGGACAACTCATCTCTAAAAACATCTATTAAAGAATTTAAATTGCCAAGAAAAACATGATCCAATTTTAAAATAGGCTAAAGACTGAACAGACATGACAAAAGACAATTTCAAGCTGGGTGTGGTGGCACATGCCTATTGTCCAAGCACTGGGAGGCAAGAGGCTTGGGATCGCTTCAGTTCACAGGTTTGAGACTACCCCAGGCAACATAGCGAGACCTGGTCTCAAAAAATCAGCCGGGCACAGTAGCAGGTGCCTGTAATCCTAGCTACCTGGGAGGCTGTGGCTGAATATTGCTTGAGTCCTTGGTACCCCAAGCAACATAGCGAGACCTAGTCTCCAAAAAAAAAAAAAGACAATTTCAAAGATTTCAAAGCTAATAAACATATTGAAAAGGTGTTCTATATTACAACTCATAGAGCAAACACATATAAACAAAAATGTAAGATACAATTACCCACCAAAATGCCTATCAATTTGTCTTGAGCTGTTGTATTCTTGTCTTAGGGATTTTGTTGTTGTTGTTACATGAGTCTCGAAGGCTTATCAGAGGAACAGAATGGTAGAAGCCTCAATAAAAAGGGCAGGCCCCTAAGAAATCCCTAGAAGCAGAGCATCCTCTGGACAAATTACTGACTCATCAAAACCCTACAGTAAATTTCCTGAACATTGGGTTGTTTTATCTTTATGAGTTTAGCCAGGCAGTGATCAATCCAGTCAACAAGGATACTCTGTCAGATTTCTACTTTAAGGAAGTCAACCATTCAGAATTATGACTTGATTTAGTGAAACAATACACTTGGTAAAAGGCAGGTTTCTGTAGAACCAAGACTTCTGAATTCCATGCTGTCCTATTACTTTACTGGTAACAAAGAAATTAGTATTTAAGACTTAATATTACAAAAAATTAAAAAATTTTTCTTTCCCATCCAAAAACAAACTATTGCTGGGAATGTGAACTGATCCAGTTACTATGGAAAACTGTGTGGAGGACCCTCAAACTACAGAAAATGTAACTACCATTCAACCCATTTGATCCCACTTCTGGGAATCTACTCAAAGGATACAAAAACACTAATGAAAGGATACCTATACTTGGATGCTTATCATAGTGCTATTTACAGTAGCCAGAATATAGAAACAACCCAAATGCCCCAAAACAGACAAATGGATCAGAAAATTGTGGTTTATGCACACAATGGAATATTATTCATCAATCAAAATTGACAAACTTAAGTCATTTGCAGCAACAAGGATGGAGCTAGAAGGTATCATGTTAGCAGAAATAAGCCAGAAAGATAAAGAGAAATACTAGATGATCTCACCAGAAGCAGGATATAGGGAAAACAAACAAAAGGACAAGTAAAACTAAAACTGTCAACAGAACTGGAGCATATAGCAAGAGAGGTGGAAGGTGGTAAAATCAGGGGAAGGATGGGCACAAGAAATTAAGATGATGGTTCACAGGTGACAGGTGGTAGGAGAACCTCAGGGTAAACAACAATGCAAAAAAAAAAAAAATGTGCAATCAATACAAAATATATATATTTTTAAAACTCTATTGCAACCAACAGAGGAATATATATTCTTTTCATCTGTACATGAAATGTTCACCAAAAAGAAACCATAAAAGACACTTAAAATTAAATCATATAAAAATATTATCTAATGGAATTAAACTAAAAATGAGTAAAGACATGTGAAAATGCCAAAAAAAGACAAGCAATAACACATACTAATTATATATTTGTAATTTGTAATCTGTAGCTTTGAAATATTATCTCAATATTATCTAGGTTTTGTTTATTAATATTTTTACTTCTGAGGGGCAATTACATGAAAAGATTTTCTTCTACTGCCTCAAATACGTTTAAAGTCTTTACTGGTAAGATTTTTTAAACGTGTACAAAGAGAAGCAAGAATGAGAAATTTTACCTCCACATTCAAAGATTTTTCACTAGTAACAATGAAAATCATACTACTTTTTAAAAACTATTTCCTATGGGGGGAAAAAGGTACACAATATAAAACCTAGTGTTTTCACCATTTTCAAGTGTACAACTCACTGGCATTGCATACATACACACTGTTGTTCAATCATCACCATTAGCCTTTTCTAGAACTTTTTCATCATCCCAAACAGAAACTATACCCATTAAACTGTAATCACATTCTCTCTCTCTCTCTCTCTCTCTCTCTCTCTCTCTCTCTCTCTCTCTCTCTCTCACACACACACACACACACACACACACACACACATCCTGCCTGACTTAATAAGCTCTATTATATTCTCTAGCTCTATGAATTTGTCTACTCTGGGTACCTCATATAAGCATATTATACAAAAGTTGTTCTTTTGTGTCTGCCTTGTTTTACTTAGTGTAATGTTACTGTAGCTTGTGTCAGAATTTCATTCTTTTTAAGTCTGAATAATAATCCCACTGTGGATAAAATACTACATTTGTTTAGCTCCTCATCTGTTCATGGATGTTTCAGTTCTTTCAACTTTTTGATTATAGTGAATAAGCTGTTATTAAAAACTGTGCATAAGTATCTGCTTGTGGATCTTTGGTTTCCATCCTTTTGAGGACAGATACACTTACAGTGGAAATGCAGGATGATACATATAAATTCTATTTTAAACAACTGTCAAACTTTTTTGCAGCAACTGTATACACCACCATTTACCTTCCACCAGCAGTCCATAACAACTTCAATTTCTCGACAACCTCACCAACACTTATTATTTTCCCTGTTTATTATAATAGTCAAGTGATGCCTCATTGTGGTTTCCATTTCCCTAACTTACTAGTAGCATTTTGAGTGTTTATTGGCTGCTATCTATGTCTTCTTTGGATATCCAAGTTCTTTGCCATTTTTAAATCAGGTATTTCCTGTTGTTGCTAAGCAAAGCACTTTTTATAAGAAGTAGAATGTTCTCTCCTAGTTAACAATCTCCCTGTAGTAAAACTAATCAAGTACTGCTGATCTCAGATTAAAACAAGGTTTAAAAGCAAGTCATCAAAAAAAAAATAATGTCCAAAGATACAGTACATCTGATTGCCAAATATTAAATGAAAAAGCAGTAGTGGTGAAAGCATTTTTAAGAAAGCTGTCTTAGAAAGTAGTTGTTCATAACTTGACTTTTCATTAACTAAGACCAGTCTTTTAGAAATACAAATGGCAAACACTTTTATATATACTTATTTTATCATAGACTACATTACATAGTGAAGTGAAACATGTCTGTTAAAACAACCTGACTGACATCTCATCAAAAGAATGAAAAGATAATTCAGTGCTTGATATTTGAACTGGGGTGTTCTCAAATTTTTTCACTTGTCCCTTGTCCCAAGTAAAAAACCTTTTTTTAGTCTTGCTATTGGGGAGAGTGGGTAAGAGATGACTCTAAAAGCCTTGCATTCGGTTGTTACTTCCCTTTGGTGTCTCCTGTCCTAGAACAGTTCCACACTTAAGATAACAATGTTATCTTAAGGACTCCTGAACTGCTTTCTTGTAGAATGCTCCATTCCTGGATTTATCTAATTTCCATGGTCCCCTAAATTTCCAGGAAACAAGAGGCCAGTTCTGGGGACGTGACTAGATACAGAATAAACATATTAAGCAAGAATTCACCACTGGTGGTAAGTAATATATCACAGCAAGAGAAACATGTCGTCAGATTGTCCTGTTATGAGTTTGAACTACTTGTTCACATGACAGCCTTAGTTTTACTGCAAAGGTACAGTTTCATCTTTTTAACAGTAATTAATATAAGGGATGATAAACTGGCACCATCCAGTTCATAGATCAATTTCCCAGTAGACATTTACCAAAGGTTTTTGCATCCGCTGATGTTTTTTAGCCTAAATTATTTCATTGAAATTTACAGTATAATGTCTAGTTCTGAGACTAGAGGAAGGCTTTCCTTTTTTCTTTGTCTTCTCACTACTTTGTACTCATAAATTAACTTTCAAAAGATTTTATAATTAACCATAATCATTCTTCCACTGATGGCTCAGGTAACTCCAGGCTTAGCTAGAAACCCTAAGGAAGAATCTCAAAGAATAAAAGCATAAATGAAATATATATAAATGAAAGTATAAACCAAGGGTTTTATACCTAGTCAGGTGCTGTTTTAAATTATCATGGCTGTTAAAGAAATATATTCAAAGAAGCAAAAGTCAGGAAATAAATCACCCACATCCCATTCTAAGCAATCTACAAAGAATGAGCATCCCATCCAAACCGGGGATGGGGGGAAGGGGGGGACAATGGACACGGACGACAGACTTTGGCAAGAAGTTCACTGGACAATTACCTAAATAGTAAGCACACCTATTTCTATACATTACTAAAAGAAAGGTACAGTCAAGCATAGAAGAATGGTATCTTAGCACATTCACTCACAGTTTATAACGGTGGTTTTTTGGTTTTGTTTTGTTTTTTAAGAAAATGAAGGTAAAGGGGAAAAAAAGAATCAGCTTATTGGTAGTGGGAGTCAAAGCAATCATTTAATGCAGACAACCACTTATTAGCAGTCTTAGGCCCTTTGGTTACAAAGACCTTAAAAACATTATAAATAATATAGATATAAATACTTTATCACTTAGATCAGTCATTAAGAAAACACTAACCTTCCTAAGATAGTAATTCCCAAAGAGAATAAAGAAACAGACCATAAAGGAGGAAGTAATTTTTTTTTTTTTTGGTGAGACTAGATCTAGTTATTTTTGCCCATGGAACTGCAGGTTCACGTTGCCCAAGGTACCACGGACACAAGCAAATCCAGTTTCAGCTTCCCAGGTAGCTGGGATTACAGGTATGTGCCACTACACCCAGCTATTTTTTTTGGTACTAGATCTCACTACATTGCCCTCAAACCGCTAGTCCTGGTCCCCGCTGTGGCTTCCTAGGTTGCTGCTTACCGGCACGTGCCACCGTGCCCGGCTAAGGAGGAAGTAAATATTAAATGTAACATAGCAACTAGAACACCTGTGGTATAAAGATAAATAACAGACAATTCTGTAATTAAAAGAAAATAGTTTGAAGTTGCTTTTTTAAAGAGAAAACTGTATTTACAAAAGCAAAAAAAGACAGAAATACTTAGAAATAAATCTAAATGTATAAAATCTCTGTAAGGAAATTTTTTAAACATCTGTGAAAGATACAAAAATTAAACTTGAACAAATGGAAAGACATTCTCTATACTTTTGCAAAAATGACTTAATTCATAAATGTGATTTCCTCAAAACTAATGAATAACTCAACATTATTCAAATAAAAATACCAACAAATGTTTTCCTGGTGCTCAATAAACTAATATTCAACTTCATTCATGAAGAATAAATACAAAACATCTGCATAAAAAATATGAATATAAAACACAAATGAAGACATAATATGCTTATCTTTATATAAGGAATCACAAGAATAAAATGGAACAAATGAAAGTGGTTATTTACAGAGTGAATGAAAACGGAAAACTGGAATGGAGAAGGGAGTAAGATTTTAGAGAATACTTTTTCATACTTTTGCCTTTTAATAATGCTTTACTATATGCAAAAAGTATGTTAAATCAATAGTGAGGCAAAACGGAATACAAACAAAAACAAATAAATCTAGACGTTTTATCAAAATGGTGATATCAAAATATTTTATACCAAAATAATGTATGGAAAAAAACTGCACATACCTCACAATACTGTATGAAAAAAAAACTGCACACAACTCTTAAAACTTTACTTACTGGGTTTACTATGGGCAGTGGTATTTTGTAACAAATTCGGTACTTCTCTGTGGATAGTGTAGTATAAACAAATATATGTATTTATATTCATGTTATTATTAAACAGGATCTTCATTATGGAGGGAATATATCAAAAAATGGTTAACATAGAAAAGAAAAACTCTGTGGCACTGAATTGGAACTGCAAATACCAGTGGTTTTTTTTTTAAGTGTATTTTCTAGCTGTATCCACCAAAGAGTATTTTCTAGCTGCCCCTGGAATCAAGGACACCAGGTAATACAGAACCTACCAAAAAAGACAAAGATTCTTAGACAAATCACTAATTCGAGACTAGAACAGAGAAAGAGTAAGAGAAGACTGCAATATTTTGTTGAGACAGAAAGCAAACAAGTGCTATAAAATTAATGGGACATATCAAAAAGACCTAAAAAACAGACTGAATGATTTCCAACCAACTGAATTTTAACAATCTGTATTTCACATGAAATACAACAATAACTGATCTTAGCCCACTGAAAAAAATATGCATGAACCCAGAATAATTTAAAAGGAGGACCAGGGCGGGGCATGGTGGCGCATGCCTGTAAGCGGCAGTCTAGGAAGTCATGGTCGAAACTGGGGATTGCAGTTTGAGCCCCACTTGGGGGAATGTAGGGAGACCTAGTTCCAAAAAAAATAGCTGGGCATTGTGGCATGCACCTGTAATCCCAGCCACTGGCAAAGTTGAGGCTGGGGATCACTTGAGTCTGTGGTACCCCGGGGAACGTGAGTCTGCGGTTCCATGGACAAAAATAGCAAGTCTCAAAAAAAAGAAAAAGGAGCAACAGGAAATAGAAGCTCTTCCTTTCAAAAGAATGCCAATACTGGAAAATCAAACATCAATAAAATCAATGACTCAAATAAAACCAACAGTGGATGATGCTAAAATCATGGTGAAAGGTAGTTGAGAAATTACCTATTCATTCTCCAGGCATGGCTAACTACCAAAGATATCTTTACAATGGAAAAATCTGGCAGCACCAGTTAAACCAAGTAACCTAGCTTAACACAGCAGTAACAAAGAAAACTAGTAATACAGGGGTTGAAATAAACAAACTAAGTATATGCACATATCAAGAAGGCACATATGCACATATTCACAAATCTTGAAGACAACAAAGGCTGAAAAAAACAAGTTAGGCTACATAAACAATAAGACACTATTCATTGTTGCATATAAATATATACTACTTACCCTCTTATAATAAATGTTAATAAAATTATAAAAATTAAATGATACCTTCAGATATAATTATCTCTCCGACAGGGGAGAAAAAATAAAAATTAGTAATATTTAGCTCTGCTTTTGTTAAAGAGTTCTGAAACAATCACAGCAAAATGTTAATATTTATTAATTTTGACTGAATGGGTAACTGAACATCTTACATTTTTGTGCTTTGATTTTCTTAAATATTCCATTATTTGGCATATTTGGTAACAGTTCACTTTTAAGTGAACTGTTGCTTTATAACTCTTTATTCAATACAACCACACAATATCTTCATTCTTTAACTCTTGTTGTTTGAAACTATTATTTTAAAGAACTTAGCTTTTACAAGCTGGCCCCCCCATGACACCTTCTACTTTAATCTCTGATATAAATGAACAGAATCAAATCTGTACTTCCAAAATGATTCTAACAAGCAAAGTGCATTACATTTACTTAAATTAAAAATAAGATGAGAGGTTTTCTTCTCTGAAGCTTAACACTATATGTCATATTGTTCTTAGTACATGTCACCATTTGAAGAACTGACAGTTTAGTCATATTTCATTTTCTGAATCATTTTGACCTAATTCTTCAAAATTCTATTTAAAATTATTTTATATATCAATTAAGCTATAATAAGTCAACTATTGCAAGAGTGATGCAAAAACAGATTTCTAAGTGATCTGATAGTAATTTAATTCATCACATTCCTTATGCTTTAATCTATTTGTAAAAACTTTCTATTTTCTGCTTAAGAGAAGGTCAGCAGCTTTCACTTCACTACTCTAACATAATCATGAATTGAAATAAGAACTCCTAGCTCTTTGGACCGACAAAGCTACTAGTATGCCTAAGCCAATAAAGCAATTCGTTCATTAATGCTGCTAATAAAGCAACCTTTTGTTAGTCTATGAAACATCAGAAAACTCAGAGACTCTAATTTTGCAGTCCTCCCCCGGCCCCCCCAGCTTTTGCCATATGAACTTAGTTCTCTTACTTGCCATTCACTCTAACAACTAAAACTGAAACACAATTATTATAGAAATTCAACCATCTACTCCAGGTAAAGTTCCAGTTTCTGAAAAATGTTGCAAGATGAAACCATTTCAATTCCAACTATTTTTGTTTTCCCATAGAATGGGTCTGCATAGACATTTGTGCCCTCTTTTAACAAATGAGCACAAAAGTTTTAGAGCACAACTTTTTTTAACAAATGAGCACAAAAGTTTTAGAGCACAAATGAGCATAAAAGTTTTAGAGCACAACTTCTAAATATTCTCAAAATTTAAAACAAAATGTTTAGCATACCTGCATTAATCAATGATCTTCAGTGAGCAAGGAATGGAAGACACTGCAAACAATATATCAATCCTATACTCAAGCAATTCAACTTAAGGTAAAAAGCACCCAGGAAAGTTCCTACAGTTTACAATATTAACTACTAGATGTAATATTTAGAATGAAGTATACAATTAAGTTTAGATAAGATGAAAAGTCTTCCATCAGAACATTTCTGAAACTAAATAAAGTTTGAGGCATATATCCCAAAAGAGACACCTAAAACCGCATGATAAATTCAGAAATTTTTCTTTTATTTAGTAAGACTAGAACATATCATGCATGCAAAAAATAGGAAATGTCTGTCAGTTCTTGATGGGTCAGTTTGCACAGCTCTAGAACTCAGACTTTATTCTATACAAACAAGCAGTCATTAGAAGATTCTAAGAATGGAATACGGTGTTCAAGCCTAGTTTTAGAAGTCACTCCAGGAGGTAACTGAAAGCCCCAAAGCCTCTGTATGTTAACTGAAAATAGAAACCACTCCAGAGACATTCAGGGTACCTCAGGAATACAGGAAAGCTAGATTTTCAGATGTGATTCATAATCAGAATTATGTATCTATTATATCTTCAGCAGTTTTTAAACTACTTATCAGAGAGAAATATCAAAGCATAAATATTGGTTACAATATCAGGTATTTATACCTGTTCAAATGATTAGAAAAACCTGGGTCTCAAAATTTATGTTTTAATGAGGAGGAAACTGAAGTAGAA
The DNA here is from genome assembly GCA_004024945.1 of Uropsilus gracilis. Taxonomy (NCBI): domain Eukaryota; kingdom Metazoa; phylum Chordata; class Mammalia; order Eulipotyphla; family Talpidae; genus Uropsilus; species Uropsilus gracilis. The sequence continues at coordinate 21,389 of PVHY01020693.1, forward strand.
AGCTGTTAAGTCACTGATCAGAGTCAACCAAGTTAGGAGATAGCACAAACAGGACTCAAGACCCAGTAGTCTAACTTTTCCAGAGTCCACTCTCTTACCCACAATAATTAAATAATTATAAACTCTCAGGAAATAGCAAAAGTTAAAAACAAATTTAACTACTTTATCAAACAGCCAAAGTATTCCATAGAAATGAAAAATGGCAAAAAATTAAAGCACAATGCTGCCCTTTGAAAACTTTTAAATTGTATGTGCATTAAAGATAACACGTTTAATGATACAATTTTAAGCAAAGCATGTTTCCAATCATTACGATTTCTTAGCTCATAATTTCATTCAGAAGTGAACAATGATCAAAGTTTAAAATATACACTTAATGAAAATAAAAAATAAGAAAGCTTTTAAAATAAGAAAACCACCAGGCATGCGGGCGCACACCTGTTGTCCAAGCACTGGGAGGTAAGAGGCTTGGGAATGTTTGAGTTTGCAGGTTCAAGACCACCCCAGGCAACACAGCAAGACCTGGTCTCAAAAAATCAGCCAGACACTGTGACGGGTGCCTGTAATCCTAGCTACCTGTGAAGCTGAGGCTGGGGATTGCTTGAGTTTGCGGTACCCTGGGCAACTTGAGTCTGTGGTACCCCAGGCAACATAGCAAGACCTAGTCTCCAAAACAATAAATAAATAAAATAAGAAAACCCTTAAGAATTATCATCCTTGAAAAACACCTGAATAACTAACTAGTAGGTAAGGAAGAAAGCAAATTGGAGAAGAGGAAAAGAGGTATTTGGAATAATTATTGGAAATAGGAAAGGGATACTTCTACTCATGTTTTCCAAGTAAGAAAACAGAAAACACATACAACACAAAATAAAGCTAAAGAGCTTCTGGGAAGCAAATGGCAGGACATCTGGACATGTTTCCTGATCTAAGAACACAGTATCATTCTTCCTTTTTTTCATTCAGATACTAGTAAAATAAAAAAAAATACCATCTATCAACTATTCTCTTGCTTTCATTTTTTTTCTGACATTAAACTTAAAGTACGCAATTCAATTCTGGTATCTTTAAAAGAAAGAAAAACTACACCAACACATCCAATGCTAGCCCCTAAGCAAGTGCAAACAGACTGCCCTCGGAAAATTTGGTTTCCCAGGGAGATGAACATGAATTGAGCAAATCACAACTGCAACACTTAACCCAGTGATTATTTCAAGTCAGAAAAGGCTACTCAAAGAAATAACCTTTAGACTGATGAGTGTAGAATGTTTAAGTGAAGAGGACTTCAAAATAGTGGCTGGTGGGGGAAGAAGGCATTTCACAATCAGGATATGCCTCACAAGAGAAAAGAATTGTATCAGTAAGATTTTATTTATCAAGTCAGCGGTAAGAACATAGATGGTGTTCGTCTGTCTTCAAATTCAAGCTTTTATTTTTCAATATCTTTAAAAAAAAACTACACCAACACAATCATTCAGTAAATTTACTATACTATGCACTAATTATAGATAGTAGACCCTGCCCTCTGAAAAACAAAAAACAACAAAAAAACCAACAACTCTTCCTGTGTGGAAAGTTTTAACAATACAAATAAATAAATGGAATCGTATAATATAAAGGTCTACACATCCAACTTCAAAACCATCAGCATCCTATCATTCTTATATCATGTATACCTTCTACTCCCTGCCCAACTTATTTCTATACAAATTTTAAAAGTTAAAATGCACTTAACATATATGTAATGTGTATGTGTATATATTCTCCACTTTGACAAATACTCTCACATAACCCATGTCTGTTAAATACTGAATATTTTCATCACTTAAGGATACGCCTTATGCCATTCCCAGTATTGTACCAACACTCTCCACAACCAACTATTGTTAATTGTTTTCGTTTTTTTCACCAAATTATCTTTGCCTATTTCTAGACTTTAATATAAATGTACTATATTCAGTATCTTACAGAATGATTGTATATGTAAATTTAAATGCATATAACTTTTTAGATCTAACTAACATTCTACTGAATGAACATAAAACTTTATCCATTATTTTATTGATCAACAGTGGAGTTGTTAGCTATTATAAATAAAATATGCCTGAAAAAGGCTTTCTATGAACATACATTTTTTAATGAAAACACAACAGAACAGAAATGCTAGATTCAAAGGTAAAATATATGCTTAAATTTACAACAAACCACCGTAGTTTTCCAAAGTGACTCAGATCAACAATTTATGGGAGTACTAAAGAATCTGCTGTTGCACTATTTTTTAATTATTATAATCTATTATAATAGAAGGAAATTTCAACTAAAGAAATGTATATAATACAGACTATATCATAAGCCCAACAATACATCAAAGTAAAACACCTGAGAATTCCCACAGAAATATGATCAAGAAAGGATAAATCTAAATCATTCTTTAAAATGATTTAGCTACCATGACAGGAATTTTCTTATGCACCCTTAACAGATAAAACTATTGAGATTGCAGGTCAACGATGTTTCTGCCCAATAACATGTTACTACTCTTAAACTATATTACTTGACTTTTAAGTCACCTATAGGGACTGGAAATAAAACTTTTAACCTTTGGTGAGAATTTAGAGCTAGATTCCCCTTTCTCTTCCTACACTAACACACACATAAAACCAAGATTCAAGATGGTTACAATATAGCAAAATAGTCCTAGACACTTAATAAGAAAAAGATAAACAAGTAGCCATAGGCCTGGAAAAGAAACAAAATCTAATCATACCATTTTTATGTGACTACCTACATGGACATCAAAAGGGCTATGGTAGGGTATCATTAGAGTTCAAGCCAGGTGTGGTGTGTGCCTATAAGCAACAGCTTATGGAGTTGTGGCAGGGTCTGGGGATCGTGGTTCGAGCCCCACCTGGGACAGCACAGCAAGAGCTAGTCCCAAAAAATAGCTGGGTGTGGTGGCACATACCTGTAACCCTAGCTACCTGGGAAGCTGAGGCTGGGGGCTGCTTGAGTCCGTGGTACCACAGGCAAAAATAGCGAGACCTAGTCTCAAAAAAAATAAGAAGAAGAATTAGAGTTCATCAAGGCTGCTAGACCATACCTTACAAAAAAGCAAATGGTTTCCCATAATAATTGGTTACATAAGGTTACAAGCTTGTATCACCAAAATACATTCTTATAAAATTATTTATAAAATGTACTTTTATAAAAATGTATAATAGTAACAAAAATCGTAACAGAATAAATCTAACAGAAAGCATCTGTGAAAACAATATTAACCATGCTGAAAGACATTAAAGAATACCTACAGAGATGCACACCAGTCATCAAATATAAAAATTTCAATCATCCCCACTGAAATCTGCAAATTCAATGAAATCCCAACAGGGTGTGGGGTTTTTTTTTGTTTTTTTTTTTTGTTTGTTTGGTTGGTTTTTGGGGGGGTTAGGTTTCCTTTGCAATGGAGAAGACACTTGACATGACTTTAATTAATTGAAAGAAAAATTCAGTTTATCAAGCACCACAATATACAAAACTATTGTAATTAATAAAAACTATGATGACATGAAAATAGAGAAAACAGACTATGATACAGCATACTCAAAAATAAAGTTAAAGTAGACTTTAAACTTTTAAATAAAACTAAAAATAACCCATTAATCAGAAGATTTATAATCTATATTACCAAAAACATTAATATCCCAATTATAAAAAGAAGCAATAGATCAACCTAAGACTCAGTATCAACAGCAAAGAGACAGAGAGAGAGGGGTGGGAAGGAGGGAAGAAAGGGAAAGGAG
>PVHY01020694.1:0-25049 GCA_004024945.1 Uropsilus gracilis
GGGGGAGAGGGAGAAAGGCAGAGGGAGGGGAAGGAAGGGGGAGGGAGGGGGAGAAAGGGGGAGGAAGAGGGAGGGTCAGATGCTGTTGGCTACTTCTGTCAAGATCTTCTTGACTCAACATTAATCCTTACCCTCCCCCCTCAGGACCATTCGATTACATCATGTCTGGCTTGCGATAATTGGCAACCAAACCAGTATGCCAAATACAGAGAATCAGTGAAAGATCTCCTGGGGGGATAAAGGAGACATCTCATAAAAAGGTAAACGGAGTAGCATTAATGAAGAAGTAAGGGGAAATCAAGGGGGAAAGAGAGCTCTCAAACTTAGAAAAGAAAAATTAAAAAAGAGAAAGAAAGAAAAGAGGAGGAATGGTCCCAGAGGCTAAGGAAAATAAAGAAACAGAACATGGTATTAAGCACTTGGTAACAACATCAAGACATGATGATCTACCTTGGGCAGACGAGGAGACATTAGAAGATGAGGCTGAAGAGACCATTTAAAAAAGTGGGACCTAACAGCAACTGTTCCCTTGCCTAGGTTGTATCTGGCACTAGAGACTTTGAAAGTTACAGAAAAACATGAGCTGGTTGAAACAAATCAGAAATGCAGCCTTACATATGGAGCTTAGAAAAGAAAATAAAGGAGGCTGAAATAATAATGTACCCTCCTTGTATCTCTCCTGTATATGCGTTAAAGCCTGCTAATCCTTATACTATCAACACACAGGGGTCAGAAATTCAGACTCCTATGGAAAAGGCTGTGGAGCACTTGAGAATGATAGAAAAGGGAATAGAGCCGTCTGTTGCACTTGGGTCTTGTTTAGCATTCCCAGTTTGAGAAACACGAGGTCATCAGAATGCACTAGCATTTCTCCTGTAAACAAATCAAAGAACAAAAGACTGCAGTGTCTCAACATGTGGCTTTAAAGCATACTAGAGAAATCTTTCCACAAGTTTATATTATTCATTATATGGATGACATCTTATTAGCCTGCCTACATGAGCCTCAGTTGCTCCAGGCAATTGCACATATGCAAATTAGTTTAGATGCTAATCTGGGGGTAGGCCATGTTTGTTTTCCCACAGGATGCTGAAGGAGCATGCTGGTTGCCAGAAAGATTGGTATGGCAGGTGGAAGATGCATCCAACAAGCCTCATGATGATGATGATGATGATATGCAAGAACCTGTCAGCAGCTTGGATACTGTGAACATATGTTCCAGATCACCCGATTCTCTGTCCAGTAATTTGGGAAAATAGAGAAATACTTTTGAGAGCAAATAAAACCTATTTGTGGGGATTTCCAGGATTGTAATCCCCAGTGTAGACTATTCACAAGTCCATGAACTACACTGGTATGGAACATGGGACTCCTGTATGTTGTACTAAGTTAGACAATTAGATGGGATGTACAAAAATGTGTAAAAGTAGGATTTGAATGATTGTTATTCAATATACTGGACTATGGTATACATGGACTGGACATCCTCAATGGGAACTATGAAAAGTAGCTGCAGCCCTGGGAGAATTGAACACATACCTGCAAATTCTCTACTCTAAATTATGTGAATAGATTTAACATAAGTTGCTATGATTGTAATGTATCTTCTTGTATCTATGCTAATGACAGGAAGGTTAACACAATAACTTTGATATCTCAACCACCTTTTATTATAATCCCAGTTAATGTAACTAATGAATGATATCATGATGCTGATTGGTTAGCTATTATGAAATTGTGCTCACTGTTAACTAGACTTAAGATAACTGTCGACATTATTATGGGTATTGGAACTAGTGGAAAGTGTAATGCAGAATATGCTCATCTATGTGTTACTAGCATTATTTATAATGCATCTATGTATGGATAGGATAAGATTAAAATTTATCTTGGTATATAATCACATAATAATCCATCCTCTGGAGTTGCATAGGTATATTCTAGACATACCAAATGTGTTTAGATTTCTGCTCAGGTGGCCAAACTGAATGCAAACTTTAAATGCTAGAGCAGTTGAACTCCATCCCCTTAATGTTTGCCATCCAAATGCCCTCTGAGCTCTGGCTAGCCAATGACAAGATTTGGAGCGCTCAGTGATCAACCTAAAACAGGACTTGCAAAACAGCGGGCTACTTTTGCTTGTCCCCATGATGGTTAAGACACTGTAGGGGTTCTGAACAACATAAGACAGGTACAGTAGCTCTCTCATATTTACTAAAAAAAAGGGGAGGATATCGAGAGTTGTGTGTGCTCTCATTATTGGCCTGCTGAATGTTAATAAAGCTGCTGAATGTTTACTTATTTGGAATACCACCATCAGTTGGAGTAGGTTTAGCCATGACTTGAAGTTTCAGGTGAAACCCCTTTGTTGTTGATTGATTGTTGATGATGATAAAAGTTTGGTGCAAAATAAACTGGGGGCCATAGTCCAGAAAGAGAGAAGCTGTGAGCCACTTCTGTCGAGGTCTCCTTGACTCAACGTTAATCCTTACCCTCCTCCTCACGTTGATTTGTTTATATCACGGCTGACTCAGGACATTCTGTAATCATCAAGTCACTGGATTTAGGTAGATATTGCTAAGGACCAACTGTGTAGTGTGTTGTTAGATCTCATATCCACCATACTTCAAAATTGCCCTTTGTGATTATTATATAGTGAATGGTAGACTTTCCTAAAGGTCACTCTTAGAACTGAAAACACAGATCAGGTCAGCTTCCATTAAATAACACCAACTCTGACAACACAGCTTTGAGCTACAACCTATTCCCAGACTCCTTACTGGTGCATCATTATCTTTGTAGTTTTGACTGAGAAGTTAACCTCTTCAGATAGCTTTATATAAGAAGCACTCTTTATTACCTTTCTGAATGACACCGCTATCCTCAAGATCTTTGGATCTTTTTATAATTATTTTTGATCAAGCAAAATTTCAAAAAAATGGCCTTAGTAAGGTTTAAAATATTGTGAGAATTTTCAAATAATGTTATGCGAAATATATACTTGATCAGAGCTTTCAAAATACATGTTACTTTTTTCAGTAAAAATAACAAGCAAAAATTATAATTATGTGTTCCTAATACTGTGTGTTTCTAAGAATTTGAAATTCTGCCCAACACTGGGACTCTGAGTCACTGTAAGGCTTTCAGTGGCTCAAGAGACTGTGTACTCTCCAATCTTGAAAATAGTGAGTTTGAAGCTTGAACTACAATATAGACAGTGTTAAAATTAGGCACTGATACTATTAGCTGTGTCTGAAAAACACAGAAGAGGCATACCACATGAAGGGTACATTTACTTTGTTGCCAACACCAGGTGGGGAAGACAGAGTAAAAGGAAAGGAGCAGAGACTAGGGAGAGCCTTCTGGGGAAATAAGAGACCAAAGAATGGCAGTTGGGTAAAGAGTAGCCTGAATGACCAGACTGGGCAGAAGCTTCCTGGAAGAGTGAGCTGGTGGTGGCAAGGAGCCATGGTGGTTGCAAAAGAGTGGCTGAGTTTGGAGAGTTTGGTACCGCAACAAGGTGGCATAGTGAGCTGGTACCTAGAAATGGCCAGGGATTTGGAAAACTGATTTGTGCATCAGCAATTCTGAAAAAGTTTTGAAGATTTGGAGAAGTGGAGCAGCATACGGAACCCTGGAGAAGAAGCAAAGAGAAGGCATCAGAGAAAGACTGGACTTGGCAGAGTACCTACCTCTGAGGTTTGGAGGGGCAAAGGGACACCGTCTTGGACATGTGTTTGGGACTTTTAGACTAAATGGTGACTGGGGTAAGATAACCGGTCACTTGTGGCCTTAAGGGGTTTTTGTTTTCCCTGTTAATATTTCCTTATAAATTTACCCTGTTGTTCAACTGCATTTTTGACAGGCAACTGCTCAGTGTGGGTGGTACGAATCTGAGGGAACCTGGGTGGCAGAAACTGCATTTCAGATGTGGTTTGTTGACTGGAGGCTTCTGTTCCTTTTGCACCCTGGTTTCAAGTTCTGTTTTAAAATGATTTGAAATATTGTTAACATGAGAAATAATTCAAATATGTTCAATTATAATTCAGATATGTCCAAAATATAAAAATCAGTATTTAGTTTATTCAGAGATCTATTCCACCATTACCATAGTCAATATTAGAACGTTTTGACTTTAATAATATATTATTTAATCCAATATTAGGATATTGTCATATCCTACATAAAGAATACTACATAAAGAATTCCCATAGCTTTTAGATAGCAAACCCTTGGGCCCCTAGCTCCCTTAGAGATGCCCGAGCAATCATTAATCCACATATCACTGCCTTAGATTTTTCCTCTTTGGGACATTTCATAAAATTGTAACCTGAATTTTGTGACTACTTGGATGCAGCATATAGTTTTCAATTCATGCCTATTAAAATTTCAACAATATCAACAGCCATTTCTTTTCGTAGTCAAATAACATTTTATGTCATCTGTAGTAATACATTTTGTTTATCCTTCCATCAACTGATGGATGTTGTTTCTGACTTTAGATTCTAATTATTCCTCTATAAGCAGAAAGGAAATACATATTGTATAAATGTATAAATGTTTATATGGATTTTGAAAATTCACCTAGGAGCAGAATTATTAGAACAGGACATAAAGTCTCTGGAAAGATCTGTCAAAATGCCAGTTTGTTTTCCAAATGTGTACATGATTTTATATTCCCAGTAGTAATGAGAGTTCTAGTTTTTCTACATCCTAGCCAACACTAGGAACTATCTTAATTTTAATAAGATAGTTGGTCTGTATGGTCATTTTGTCTGGAGAGAAAGGACAAAAAAATAAATAAAACCATGCCCAATAACCTCAGACTTGGGTTACTGTCTCCAGTGTTTATCAGAACACTGCAGGGCGGTATAGGAGAGGTCTGCATGTATTTTTTCAGACAAGAATGAAGTAAAGCAAATTTATAATATTAAACATCTTGTAATATCAACCCCCACATGCACATGCTGGGTTAGGAAATGGTGAGCAGACGTGGCTTAGATTTGTGTCATCCAGATGACTGACAGTGTAGAACATTTTTGTCTTATGTTTGTTGACCACTTATCTATCTAGTTAGACTTATTACTCATTTTTGTACTGGATTCACTTGTATTTTTATAGTTGAATTTGTCAGGACTCTTTATATATTATAGGTACAAATCCCTGATAAGAAATGTGTGGCATCTCTTTTCTTCCATTTTATTGGTTGTCACATGACAGTGTTGGTGTGAATTAGGATGAACTGTCAGTTTCTCCAAAGATACAAGTTGATATTCTGGTGGTGATTATGTTCAATCTGTAAATTTATTTGGGGAATAGTGCAATATTATCATTAATCTTCTGAACCATGACTTTCTCCTAAGGATTTTATTCTCGATACTATTTTATTTGGAATTGTAATTTTACTTTTATATTGGTAACTGCAGCTGTATGGAAATACCATGGATAATTTCATACTAATCTCATATCCTGAAGTCTTGCAGTACTTGTTTATTAGTGCTAGTAATGTCTTAGATTCTGTAGGATTGGTCCTCTGTATACAAGATCATATAACCTTTGAAAATAGTTTTACTTCTTTCTTCCCAATATGTGAGTCTTTTCTTACTCAATTGTCTTAGATTGAATTTCTAATATAGTGTTGAGTAGTGGTGATATGAAAACATATCCCTGTTTTGTTCCTGATCTTAGAGGAAAAGTGACTGCTAAGTGTATTGTCAGCCATGGGTTTTTCATAGATACATTTTATGATATGACTTCTTTCAGCAAATCGTTCTTCTGTAATTTCATATGATAACACCAGGGACATGACATAGGTCAGTTTTTCTGATGCATTTTCTCTGAGCCTGCTGATGAGTAAATATGTCAGCTCAAGAATTATTCAGTCCAACTGGTCATTTTGTCTGGAGAGAAAGGACAAAAAAAAAAAATAAAACCATGCCAAATAACCTCAGACTTGGGTTACTGTCTCCAGTGTTTATCAGAACACTGCAGGGCGGTATAGGAGAGGTCTGCATGTATTTTTTCAGACAAGAATGAAGTAATAATTTGCTCCTTCATGAATATTACTTATCATTGCTTTGGTTTTAAACTTCAGGCTTAGAGAGTATGAGGAACTTCAGGCTTAGAGAGTATGAGGAGTGAGGATTTATCATCATAGAAATAAAAAATGAACAACTAGGAACAACAAACTAAAAACCTCACCAAAATGACTGAGCAGCAAATATTTGAAATAATTTTGTGTTTCAGAAACTATGAAAGTTGACTATATGTCAGATTTTGTCTTTATTCATCAAAAGAACCAGATGATCTGCAGACTCCATGTTTTTTATTTAATTAGCATTTTTGACTTGTGCATAGTTTTGTTCCGCATAAAATGAATCCTGTATCAGAGTAATGGTTTTCATTTTTTTATGCACAATTTTTCATTCTTTCAAAATTTTATGAGGCCAGGCACAGTGGCGCATGCCTGTAAGTGGCAGCCTAGGAAACCATGGCGGGAACCAACTCCTACTCAGAGCAAAGTAGCACGACATAGTTCCAAAAAAATAGCTGGGCGTGGTGGCGCGGGCCTAGGCAATGTGAGTCTGTGGTTCCATGGGCAAAAATAGCGAGACCTAGTCTCAAATATATATATATATATATGAAAGGGGATTTATATATATATATATATATATATATATATATATATATATATATATATATATATATATATATATATATATATGAGAAAGTGGATTTACCATGTACAAAATCTTTATATCTGAGACATTTCATGTAAAAGAATTTTGGTTCCCTTTATTCTTTTGAAACATGACATTTGTGAAAAATTAAACACATAAGAAAGATAGGACTCTACTGCTTGAGAATTTCTTATTCTGTCATTTTTGTAGTCAAAGAAAAATCACAATTTTACCTAAAGTGTTTGAAGGAGATGATGTCTGAATAAGTATTGTATTTCTCATTACAGCACACTTGCATGCATTAGCTATTTGCAACTAGATTTTTATTTTTCATTTGTGGTGAAATTGCTGTTATCAATAATCTACAGTTTCTAGGTAGAGAAGAATATAACAGCCACTGTAAGTCATTTGTTGTACCAGATCACTTGAGTAAAAGACTTATTTCCCTCTGAGAACAATAAACTTTCCACCCCTTTTCTTATGTATACAGTTCCTTCTGAAATGCAATTTAATATTTTATTTTAAACTTGCAGGAAAATATTTTGAAAGACATTTATATTCTTTACTTTCTGTTGGAGATATCTCCAATCATACAAAGAATAATTTTAAGCATTAGAAGTCATTTGTTTTTGTACTTCTGTAGTCATGCAAATGATGAATGATCATCAGTTCTCACTTTGTAATAATTCTTTGTGATATTCATGCTACAAGTGATATATTGTTATTATCAGAATATTTTGCACAAAGACAATGAAGATGTACCAACAAAGGTATTATTACATGTTTACTTAATGCTATTTTCGCTTTTTCAGTGTAGCATAATTTTGGATCTAGTTTTGGAAAATCATACCAATCTAATATTTTTTGAGTATTTAAAATAAAAAAATCAATTTGTTATAAATGCATGTAAATTTTCATGGAAAACCATTTATTGTTGAGTTCATTTAACTATGTGAATGGAACTGTGATTGACTGAATTTAAATATTATTTCCCTTATTAGGCATTCTGCTGATGGGTCAGCATTGTGGTGAGGAGGTGATTAATAATTCATTTTATATTTGTTGTAGGAAATATTCTTTTGCATTCCTTGATATAAACAGTGATAAAATTGTTAAATCAAGCCTCTTGTACATGTTCTGTTCTATATATGATATTATAAGGTGGGATACAGTCATACTAAAGGCATACATTGTTTTCCTCAAAATATAAAATGGAAGAAAAATAAACTTTTAAAATATGTGTACATGACAAACATCAGTTTTCTTACAAATATTTTATATAACTTCAAATATATTAAATAGCAAAATGTAATCCATTAAAATCATTTGAGGGGCAAATTAATTTTTTAGATTTTATATAAATATAAATATATATCTAAATATAAAATCTATAGATTTTATAGAAATTGAACTGTATATAACTTTTACTTTTGACTGTCTCCATTTTCCAATAGAAATCATCAGCATCTGGCTTCATGCCTGTTATACTTAAACTTACATATATGCAATGTAAGAGCATATAATGAAATGTTCTTTACTTTCTGATTCACAGATAATGCTAAAAACTATAAATTATACCAAAGGATATTCAAGAAACCCATGTTCAGCACTGTTGAAAGATGTTTGTACTTAAGCAAACACATATTGCATTCATGCAAATTGAGTGGTAGACAGTGACCAGTATTTTTTTCATCCCAAAGTGCTGCTTCTGTGCAAACTTGACCAGGAGACTCCCGGAAAGCTCAGTGTGCTTCATAGTCTTCCAGTTCTTCCTGAATAAGCACATCCTGTCTCAGATAGGATGGGAACACATGTGCAAAGAAATGTTTCTAGGTGTTCAGGGCAGTAACAAGATAAACGTTAACTGCCTGAGATCCATCTCTGTTTTAAGTACAAAATAAAATATAACATCCCAACACTGAGAGTAATTTTCTGTTAGAAATATTTCCACTAACCTGTTTGCAAATGTCTTTGTACTTACTGAGTTATTATTTCTCTCCAAATGTGCTCTTCTGTCTTTGAGTGTGGAGAGATTGATGATAACTTAGCACATTTTACACCATATTTTGTATTGTTTATGACTTTTTATTTTTATGTTTAGATGACTCAATTGTATTTATCTCATTCACTAGTTGGGTGTGCACTGCTTTTCACAAAAACATAACTTGAAATTGAATTCTGCAAGGTTTTAAGGGTATCTGAGCCTTCCGCTAATATTTGTTGTCTCAATTGTATATGAAAGCTTAACTTGTTCTTTAGTAACATTTGTATTTAATCTGTCCTTTTAAATTGATGAATAGCATAGTTGTGATTGTTTTTTCTCTCTTAAATGTGAAGTGGATAGGTCATCTCTAGTTGTAATAACTAATAATAAAGGTGTTGCTCTTCTGTTAAACTCTATAAACTATAAATTGCTTAAACAGAGTTTTGGAAGGGTTAGAAGGAAGATGCTCCCACTGACTGTCCTTTATTCTCTCTGCTTTGGTAGTGAATCTTTTCACAGACACGACAGGGCTGGGTGGTTATTGACCCAAATGTCTAATAGAGATGATTCTATGCACAATTTCTAAGACATCCAACCATGTATGATAGAGGTATATACAGCAGTATATGCAAAGACTTAAAAAGTAAAGAATTTTAACAAATTGCATTGCAAAATTTGCATCAGACTAATGATGACAATTGATAACAACCAAGTGGATAAACAACACTGGATAGAGCTGTATATAATAGCAGCTGGAATAATTCTGCTCTTATCTGCTACAAAATCAAGTTTATAAGAATATTTTGAACATGTTCTAAGATTATTCACAGTTTCTCTTTTAACTCTGCAGTAACTTTCTTGCTACTTTTAATTTAATTCTTAGAATTTCACACTAAGGGTAATTTAAATCCCTTCATATACCCCTCTGAATTTGATAATTTCTGTATTGGTTTCTTTTTAAGATTATTACACTGAAGTAATAACCATAAAAATAGAAATATATTTATAACTTGAAGCAGTTTGACATTTCGGAATATCAAAATCTGTGAAATAATAGAATCCATACAAAAATTAATAATTTTACAAAATCTGATATCAGGAATTGAAGACAGAATTCTGTAAGAAATTTTCTGTTCAGTTCTTACGCTGTCTTTCTCAAGGATGACTTAACATAGTCAATCATTGTGATATGCCACATGATTATGATGAAAGTTTCATGTGATCACCTTAATAAATTAAAGAATATGGAAAAATTCAACATTTCTCATGATAAAAACTTAGCAATTAGGTACAGAAGAAATGTACCTCAGTAAAATCAATGATGATTCCACTTAATGATAAAAAGATTGGAAAATTTTCCTCTAAGAGTAGAAAAGATTCATTGTCATCATAAGTATTAGGAGTCTTAATTAACTTTTTTAAGTGAGAAAAAAATGGGTAACCAAATTGCAGAGGAAGATGAAAACTGCAGATGACATGATCTTATATATAGAAAATCTTAAAGATGTCATCAAAACACTATTAGAATCAATCAATGACTTCACTAATGTTGTGATCTAAAATAAACATATAGAAATAAGTTGTTTTCTGCAAACTCACAATAAAATGTTTTAGGCCGGGCACGGTGGCTCGTGCCTGTAAGCTTCAGCCTATGAAGCAGCCGGGGCTAGGGTTCACGGTTCGAGTCCCGTTTGGGGCAACATAGCAAGACCTAGTCCCAAAAAAATAGCTGGGTATGGTGGCACATGCCTGTAATCCCAGATACCTGGGAAGCTGAGGCTGGGGATGGCTTGAGTCTGTGGTACCCTGGGCAACGAGATGCTGCAGTTCCACAGGCAAAAATAGCGAGATCTCGTCTAAAAAAAAAAAAAAAAAAAAAAAAAAAAATTAAAAAAAAAAAAAAAAAAAAAAAAAAAAAAAAAACAGTAAAATGTTTTAAAATAGATAAAAGAGGTGGAATTTATTACATTTTTGCTTGTTCAAATATTTCATAAATTTAAGAAACTAAAAATTGCAAAAAGAAATTAAGAAATTACTGAAGAAATTAAACATTACAGTATTTTCATGAATTTATATAATCCTATCTTATTGCATTTTGTTCGATTTTTCTAAGACATTGGATTAATTTAATTAGTACATATATATACTAGCATATTTATCTTGATATATGTGTGACTTGAAAAGTTTACTTCAGAAATAGCAAGATTTTGATATTATGACAATTTGATGATACCAATATCCATACTTAATTTTAAATTTTAATGGTACAAATTTTGATTAAAATTTCAAAGAGGGTGTGGGAGAATAAAAATGAGCAGGGGAGTCAATGAACTATAGTGGAAGACTGGGAGTGTCTGGTGGTGGGTGGATGGGTGGTATATGTGGTGAAGAAAGCAATCATACAGCTCTAAATCAAATAGAATATTGTAAATTGATGTTTCTTCATTTATCATAAATTTAATTTTTATCAATTTTTACTCATCATGAGCATGTTTGTACTCATGCTTTGTCTAAGTTTGTTTCCTTAAAAATAGCTAATACAGTAAGAAATATAAATCTTTGAACTTAAGCAATGAAAATTAAAAACCAAAATTACCACAAAGGCTATATTTAGTTCTGAAGCAAATAATAATGTTTATGGGGGAAAATTACTCCCTGGGATAAATAGGATAGTATAAATTCCTTTATCTTTTAACATAGTTTTGAACAACAAATATTAAATTTGTTACTTATGCACTTGTATAGATACAAAAAAGCACCTTAATCATCCCCCAACACCTGGGCTGTCAATTTGCTTTGAATAATGTTTGTAAAGGAAGTACATTGTAATATGTCTGTGCTTAGTGACTCTTATTTTGAAGCCCTTGTATTGAGAGGTTTTTTTAGGACATTTTAACTTGGAGAAGATTCTTTTCAGTACTTTAGAGTTCCTCAATAAAAATTAATGAACTGTGATTAACTAAATGAGAGTGACAGTCTAGTAGACACCCTGCTTTCTGCCTGTAAGATAAATCTGTAATTAATGAGGACTAACTTTAAACAGTCAACACAAAACAAGTGTATGGAGCAGAGTCACAACAGCAGTCTGCAGTCTCATCTTCCAACTTCTCACCCATGAGACTCCCTGGTAAACTCTTTGTCAGTCTCCCATTCTCTTCAGCAGGACTTCTAAGTGTTCTAATTGGCATTTAAACTTTCTAATGTCTACCTCACTAACCTGAGATTTCTTCTAGAGCTGATATGAGTCTCTATTAATCCCCATTTATCTTCATTTACAATATACAGAAAAATTTGCCTTTGTGATATTTAGCTTAGAAAAAACTGAATGATGTTTGCTTGGATATATTTATTTCGGAATACACAGAGAATAGTTAATTTTTTAAAAGAAGGGTAATGATGTATTCAATTGAAGCATACTGATGAATCAACATTTGTTTATCTTTCATTTTAGTGGTTAGAGCTACACATGAATTCAAATAGGCATTCAATCATTCTTTGAAGTACCAATTTTTTTAGAGAGAGCCTGATTTAGTGGTATAAATATCAAATATAAATATCAAATTAATATGTGACTCTAAATGCTACAGATTTATGAATAAAAAGTGGTTACAATATATATTTTTAAAAATAACTATTTAAATATATTGCAAATTATCAGACAGATATTTCCAGAGGAATTCAAAGTACTATTCAATTCTCAGTTTTTAATAATTGATTTTGTATTTTATTTTGTGCAAACTCCTTAGAAACCCTGTCAAAGAGTGTTGAACATTTCAAGACATTTAAGTGATGTATAATCAAAACAGTTTTTAAAACAGGAATAAAGAGCAATAACAAAAGAGTTGCCATTTCTAACTGTTTTTTCCACTCTGAGCTTGGTGCCAGCAAATGTGATTCCAAAGACTAATCTTAATAACACTTTCAGATTGTAAGACTGATACTTTTAGATTGTAAGACTGATAAGAAATAAATTTATTATTTTCTCATTCCCATAGATAGGAAAAACCTTTATATCTGTGTATACCTTTATACTTGTAGAGAACGAATTATGGAATCAGACTATGGATTCAAATCTAAGATTATCTTAGAACCTGGGTGAATCATCAGAACTGTTTATGGCACAGTGTCTTCATTTTCAAATGAGTTGAACACTGAGATTTAATTACTGAATAGGAGAGTATATTTTCATTGAAGTTCATTATCAAACTCACAATCTCAGGAAAATGTTGGGAGTTTTTGGTCCAATAGACCTTGATATTGGAATAAAGAAGTGGTAGACTAATACTATATGTAACCCACTGCCTTTGAGGATGATTGTTAGATCATAGATGGGAGGTGTATGCATGTAATATGAAAACTTGCTGTCCAATGCCATTCCCACCCCTTTGCCTCAACCTTTTATAAGAAAACTAATGTTATGACAAACTAAATATAAGTGGGGTTTGATATATGAGAAGAAAGAGTTATGAACTCACAAGTCCTGTAGATGTCTTTAACAACATAACAGTATGGAAAAGAGAGGGGATCTGGGAATAACTTTTGGAGTGATTAGGACAAGTAGCACCAGTGTAGAATGGCAGAAAAAGGTGGCTGTTCATCTGAAGCAAAGTGACATTTTCTCTGCCATTTTGTTCTATTCAGGTCCTGGACATATTGGAGGATACTCCTACAGATCAATAAGGGAGATCTTTCTTCAGTCTATTGACATTTTGCTACTCTCTTCCACAAACATCCTCACAGTACTCCTGGAAATAGTGTTTTACTAGCTATGTAGAGATCCCTGAACACAGTCAAATTAATATATAAAATGAGTCATTATAGGACTAGAAAATTAGACTTATGCCCAGCTATAGGTTATCCTGAACTTCTCAGCTAATATGTAAAGAAGGAGAAAAGAAAAATTCCAGTCCTACTAGTGGCTCTTCCCCAGAAGCAAAATGCAAAACTGTGTACCTGATCTTTCTCACCAGTCATACTGAACTAGTTTAGAACAGGATAGCTCATGAATGAGCTCTGCAGGTCAACACGAACACTGAGAAGAAAGCATCAGCTTGAATAACATAATGTGCTATTTTGTTTTAAATTTTTTAATGTTTACATAAGTCATTTCTTTTGTTGGAAGGCTTTCATTACCTTTTCTACCTCATCTTCAATAACCCAAACTTTCCCCATGATTCTTATCTTACTAGTTTACTTACATGATTGAGATTGAGTTTATTATTGTCACCATTATACTCTGATACTTGTTTTATGTGATTCATTAAACTCTTTTACACATATATTTTAACACAACACTTCCTTATTAGACAAAAGTCTTCATCATTGACTTCTCAGTTTGAAGAAATGGTGAACAAAGCCATAAACTGATTTTTTAATGGGTGGACATATCTACACATTTTGTAAAGATGGGGTTTTTGGCTTTCTTTTCTTGAAATAAACTGACATCAAGTTGTTTAATTTACTTTTACTGTAGAATTCTCATTATCTAGAGATCTATCTTTACCATTGTTATGAAAACAATTTTGGTTCAATATAGTATGCCATTCTTAGCATTCTACTATTGATACTTCCTTTTTAATCCCATTCTCCTCCCAAAGTTAATTAGACTCAAAGTCAGAAGAAGTAAGACTGCAGTAGCTTTTACAAAATACTATTTTATTTTTTATGATGCTGAGCTTAAGTTAGCTTGACCCCACAGGAAACTCTGAGATAGATTTCATTTGCATCTAAATATCTTAACTATATTTCAGATTCTTTCAATACTTCTATTTTATTCATTGTGTTGGGATATAAAATTTCCTATTGGGTTAGTACTTTTGAAACCTTAATTTATGGTATTTTTTTAATATGTGTTGACTGAGTATCTTGAGTAATTTTTTTTTACCATTTTTAAGGATAACCATTTTATTAGAATTGCAATCAATACTAAAAGGTGGCAAGGTTTAAACAAAACAATTGCAATTTTATTTTGATTCCTGATTATCTGCTTGCATTTTATGACAATGCAAGGTGAATGTCACAGTGGAGAATTGAAAAAGGTCAAATTGTACATTGTGCTGATAGTGTTGCTTTTGTGAGCAGGAACTCACAGGTATATACTGCATTAGCTCATTTACAACCAGTCTAAGAAAGGTGTTTGAGAAGCAGCTTAAGAAAAACACATCAGTGTCATCTTTATCAGGACCTGACAACCAGTAGTAAGTGATTACATCGTAACATGGAGAAGTCTTAAATTGGTTAATCTTGTCATGTTTAGTGTTGTGGTTTGGAGGATTAAATTTTGGAAAGAGGAGAGTAGAATAAAAGTGAATATGTAAAGAGTTTTGACAAAAATATATTAATAAATTAAGCAAAGAATCTGCAAAACATTAATCACCAAAAGCCAAATCAATGGTCATAGACAGAAAAGATGACAGTTTCCTCTAACCAGAGTATGTGTGTGTGTGGGGGGGGGGGGGAGAGGGGGGGTTGAAGGATCATCCTTTTGTTGTTTATTCACTTTTTAGCTTTATAGTTGGGGCTACAACTTTGCTCTGCTCTATGAACATATGTTTCTTCATCAAACTACCTGTACCAGTTCTCCCTCAACCTCCTCTCTCCTCCTATTCCCTTTGATAACCATTAAATTTTTCACCAAGCTCACAAGTTATGTCTAACCTATTTTTCCTGTATGTTTCTTAGTTATTTATATTCAATAGATGAGTTACTGTCCAACACCTCTTTTACATTCTGATTCACTGCATTTAAAGTGAAAAACTAGCAAGTTTTGTCTTGCTGTTTCTGTCTTCTTTATTTTCTAACATTAAATTTTGTTCCACTTCCTGTTTTGTTAGATTCCTAGTGTGTAAATTGTGTATACTTTATCCAGTGTTGAAAATTATTATCTGTTGGTTTTCAAGAGATTGCTTCACCACTCAGCTACTGCTGATAATAACCTTACCATAATTTTATTTTTAACTTTTCCAACTTCTTTGCTCTTTTTAAGTGCTAGAGTTACATTACTTTTAAAATTGATTATGAATATTTTTACTAATGAAATTTAATTTTATTTGCCATTGTATTTGTTGCTCTTGACCATTATATTGCACTTTCAAAATTGTTAATTTTCATTTCTTCATTTTCTGTTTTCTTTTACATAATATATCTCTTAGTATGTCTCATAATTTGAATTACTTTTGATTGATTTTCATTTTGCTAGTGACTTATCTTTAAGATTTTTACTAATATACTTATAAAATATATTTCTGATGCATATTTTAGTAAAGAAATCAATCAGTTATTAATAAAATATTTTAATCCACTTATTGCATACTTTGCTAGTCTCAATAAGACAACACATCCTAACTTAGTGATGTCCTAATTTTAATTATTTTATTCCATTTCTTTTTCAAAGTTGTATTTAGTTTGGTTTTCTTTTGCAATATAGTTTGTGACATGAAGTAATTTGCTTAGTACAATTCTGTTGTACATTCATTTGCTTTTAAAACCTGCAATGTCTATTTATCCTCCAAATGACTAATGTTTTAATTACGAACATTTTATCTCTTTTTGATGAGGAATGGATTTTGTATACATATTTTCTTTGAAAAAAAATTTAACAAGGAATTGGTTTACCATATTGTATATTCTTTAGAGGTAAAGAATGACCCTTCCAAAAACAATTGTACAAGAGGCAATACTTCTAAACACATTTCATGAGTTCAGTATTACCCTGCCATGCAAACTAGACAAAGACCCCACACAAAAAGGAAAATTGCAGACTAATCTCCCTGATGAACATAAATGCAAGATTCCCAAACAAAATATTGACAAACCAAATTCAACAATGAATTATAAGGATCATATACTGTAACCTAGTGGGATTTATTCCAAGGATGCAAGGATGATTCAACTTCTGAAATTCAATCAGTGTAATTCACCACAGTAACAAAAGGGAAGATAAAAATCATATGATCCGATCAACAGATGCAGAGAAAGCTTTTGATAAGATTCAACATCCACTTATGAATACATATTTTCTGACAGTGCATTATTTGCTTAAATTCTGTGCTCTCACATATGTTCTTTCCTCCTACATAACTTTTAGACTATTAGACTCACTTCAACAATTTTCTGCCTATATTTTATATGCTTAGAATTGTTTATTTGTTTCATCAATAGTCTCTGAAACATAGAACCATATTTATCTGAATACTCATTAAAAACAAATCTTCTTTAACCCGCAAATAATCCTTAAGTATCCTCTATGATCCATTTGTTTCCAAGGTGAGGGTTGTGATGGTTGTTATTGATTGTATATATTCTCACTCATGTTTACTTTTTCTATAATCTTAGAAGTTTCTATTTTTTAAATTTCTCAAAAATATTGACTTAAACTCATTTAGTGTCTATTTTGTCACTTTATGACCATATTTTAATATAAATTTTAGTTAATTTTTAGTTTTATTAGCCTTTAAAAAATTTGTACTTAATTTCTTTCAGCTTAAAGAGCAATTTTAATTTCACTATGTTGTATATCATATGGTTCATGCCCCTCAATGAAAACTGTGTCTATACTAACCACTAACAAATATTTAATATAATGTTCTGAATTCTTCAAATTCTGAATTCTTCTACATTTTTCTTTGGCGCTTTCCATTTGCAGTCAACTTTGCTATAATTTTTAATTGATTTCATTTTACTTAGTCATTTTTTAATATTTGTAATCTTCAATTTTTTTGTTATAATGCCATGGGTTTATCATACTATGTATGTTTTAGAAGTATAGCTTCACCCCTTGATACATACATGTAGTGCACTGCAAAACCCAACAAAAAGATCTGGACACCATTCACCAATTCCCATTGATGCCCTTGTACCCATGCCTCCACCCTGTTCACCACTGTTTGTTGTCAGTTTAAGGTTTTGTTTGTTCATTTGCTTGGTTTCTTTACAGTACATGAATTGAAATTATGGCATCTATTTTCCTCTGTCTTATTTTACTTAGCATAATCTTTTCAAGTTCCATCCATGTTGTCCCAAATGGCAAAATTTTATTTTTAATTTTAGTAACAGTACACTGAGTGTATATACATATATATTCCACTGAGTGTATATACCATGTAACACACACACACATACACACACACATACACATACGCATATATAATGTAACTTAAAAGACAGGTTTATTAGGAAAAAGGAAAGGAAAAAGAAAGGTATCTGTGTAATCATAGATGGTCAGGAAGAGTTCTGTTCCTGTTTGCAAAGGGAAAAGATGTTTTAAAAAATATATACTACATATTTTCATTCACTTACCCATCACTGGGCAGGTATACCTATTGTAAATATTGCTGCAATAAACATAAAGGCACATTTTACATATATATGTGTGTGTTTTCAAATTAGGAATTTCATATATTTCAAATAGATATATAGAAGTGAAATTGCTGTATCATTGGTGGTGTTGCTGTAATTTCTGGTGGAGCCTCCATACTCTTTTCCAAATAAGTAGGTTAATAGCTTACTTTTATTTTGAAAAGGCTACATCTCTAGCTTTGTCCCTAATACCATCCTGCCACAGTCAATCAGATTCCTATATTAGGTTTGAACACAGAAAGAAGGTTGATATATATTTTAAATATTTCCTATCTTACAATAATTTTAATAAAATGCTTCTACATTGATATATAACTCTTGTTTTATTTTGATTTTATATTTTATATAAATATAAAATTAATTTTAGATAATTGAAAGGATATGTATTTTTTGCTTACACATTATATTCATAAAATAATAAAGTGAAGACAATAAAATTATTTTGAAAAAGTATTCCTTTTTTTTCACCTACTTCATAATACTTTCAAATCCCAAGGAAAAAATTTACAGGGTATATTGATTTTTATGTTTGTTAGAATTACACTTTTGGGAGTTAATAACTTCTTATGGCATAACAAAAGACTGATTAATGAATAAAGGAGCATTCTCTTGGGAATTAGGCAATGAGTAAAGGCTGGTAGAATTTTAGGACCATGATAAAGAAAGTTTAGGTTTTCAAGAAAAGACTGTTAGAAAAAAATCTGTCATTTAAGGACTCGACTGTGGAGTTCCCAAAAGGAAATACAGAGCTTATTATTAGAAGCTGTAGGAAGTACCATCTTTGCTATAAACTCAAGGAAATATGTACAATATTGCTTCTGTTGTATAAATAACGTGGAATGCAAAATGGATTGCCAAGTCCATCACCTGTGAGCCTGATACTATGAACTTCCTTCTTCTTGCTTTTTGGAATAAAATGTGAGACGAAAGAGAAAACTGTTAAACAAAAAAAGGAGAGAGGACTTGATGACCTGGAAAATTCTCAACCTCTCAAGATAGCAACAATATGCCATAATTCAGAAATGGTTTCCAAATGGCTTCAAGAAAGTTAGGTTAATGATGAGAAAAGTCATAAGGTTGACTGCACAAACTTTTATCTAAATTTCAGAAAGATGGAAAGATCAGAGTAATATTTGCACAAAGAACCTTTTCAAGAGATTAAAAGTGCTCCTCACAGATTCTCTCAGTTGAACTATGGGGTTTTCAGAAACCTTAAAAATGATGTACCTCAGCTAGATTGATAAAAACTCAAGAGAAGAATTGCTTACCTCAAACATTCTTGTGTGCAGCTTTCACTTAGTGGAGTTAACCCCTGGAAAAACTTCTTTGGGACCCACAAAATATTTGAGAATCATTTCAGCAGAAATACTATCAGCTTGTACTTAAAAGACAGAGAACAGGATATAAAGGAGACTGTTCTTTAACAAATTCTGTCAAAGACAGACAAATATAATTGCTCCATGAAAAACAATGTTACCTTTATAAAAGAAAGAATAATTCAGAGTAGGACCAAAACTCCAGACTGTAGTAAAAAGCAGCTGAGAATTATTTTTAGGTCTTCAAAATCAATGAAGGGACATGGGCATGTATGCAATTAGATGCAAATATGCTTCCTTTGTTTACTTTTGGCATTGTCTACATCTATCATCTTCTATCTGTATTACTGTTGTTTGCTGGGTATAAGTTGGGCTGATAGCATTTGAGGTTGATAGCATCTCATCCACATCTGCACCTAATTTAGAAGCTTAGTTTCTGGATTTCCAGAAGATACAGCAAGAAGATTATATTCTTAAAAACCTTGAGAGGACTGAATGTATTTTATACATGGGAGAGGTATACATTTTCCCAGAAGTATGCCATGTAAAATATACTCTAAGATCCCAATGTCCTTGCCTCCTGTGGTCTTCTCCCCTTAAATATAGTTTGTATCTAGCATTCAGAATACAGAAAGAATGGTCTGATTATCAGCATTTGATTACATTATGTATGATTATAATCCATTTTGCTGCAAGGGATTTTCTGGCCCTTGCAGTCTTTGAAGAAGCAAAGTACCATATTATTCAATGTCATATGGAGAAAATCACAGAACAGGACTGGTTGACATTAAAAAAGTGAAGGTCTCAGTTCTACAGGCCATAGGAATGGAATTCCATCAGTCCTCCTGTGAGTTGGAAAGTAAATCTTTCCCCACCCAAACCTCAGATGAGATCACTGCACTGACAAATATCTTGACTGTGACTTTGAAAGATCTGAAGTCAAGGATCCAGGTAAGCTGTGCTGGGATTCATCACTCATAGAAGCTACCAGATAATCAATCCATTCTTTTAAACTGCTATGTTGATGGTATTCTATTATGCAGTGGTAAATAACACATAATATTGGTATGATCATATATATACATATCATATGCAACTGCCTCATATTATAATAAAAACAAAGTTCTTAAATATCTCAGACAATCATGACAATGATATCAGTTTCTATATATTTTCAATATGCTATAGTCATTGTACAAGTAGTAAACATAGTAATAGATTTAACCTTCTAAAATATCTATCTTTAAACAAAAATATTGAGATGCTGAAAATACCAGAAATTTGACTAAAATACTAGATACCATCATTAGATGGAGTTTAAGCATAAAGTGAGGCCAGTTTTAACATGCATTTTAAATCTGAAAGACTATTAAAGTTTGGTCTTCACAATGCAAGCAGAAAGCATTATAGCAGACAAATACCATATGTGTTGTTTCAAAAAAAAAAAAACAACAAACATTTAGGCTGTGTTCAGTTCTGTCACTAAGATGCATATTAGATGCAGGTACATATCAGGAAATGTGTTCTCTGGTCTCCCACTGTTTGATATAGTTACCACTCTGTTTAAAATAAATGACATACCTTCTGGAATGTGGTCTCTCCCTCCTGAGCCTTCTCTAACTGCTTATGATTACCCAGGTTCAGGAACCAATGAACAGGGAATGAGTAAGACAGTCATGTAACAAGAAGTCTAGAAAGAAAACTGTGACCCAGATAATATCAATATGCTGACATTGCATGTTACTTTATTGCTAAAAAGTTCTTTTTTTTTTTTTTTGCACACATCCAGGATAATATGAGATATCACCTGTACTACACAGATGGCCTCGAGGCATGTGGAGAAGAATACTACGTACATAAATAAAGTAGATTTTTTTCACCTTCTATCTAGGAGCTTGGTAAAGATTTTCCAGAATAACAGTATGAAATGAACTGATTTAATTTTTTAGTTAAAATAACATCTATTTTTATACTGTAGAAAAAGATAGATAATAGTATTTTAAAAATATTGCTCTATGGCTGCTCACCAAGTATCACAGATGTGTTTGAATTAATTTAATGTCTTAAAGCTTTGCAGAATCCAGATCATTGTTATCTTCCATTGTTTTTTCCTCTCCCAAGAGGTTGTCATAATCTTAGAATATATGCATATTCTCCCTATTTGTATTCTTATAATACAAAATATTACTGGTTTCAATAAATGATTTCTAGTGTTAACTATAAAAGTGTTGTAGTACCTGATTTGCTTTATATATTCCTTTATTGATTTTTA
Source organism: Uropsilus gracilis (assembly GCA_004024945.1). Lineage (NCBI taxonomy): Eukaryota > Metazoa > Chordata > Mammalia > Eulipotyphla > Talpidae > Uropsilus > Uropsilus gracilis. Next base: position 21,610 of record PVHY01020694.1, read on the forward strand.
TCTCTTAGCTGTCAATCAAACTTAGATATTATATTTTCAAATATATGTAACAAATACAGAATATATTGTCAAACATAACAAGAAAGCCTGTCAATTGACTGGATCAAATCAAATGAGCTCATTTAGAACACTGAAAAAGGTGAGCATTAAGCTGAGAATAAATATTTGAAAAATGTTCTAACTCATTAATCAGATATTGAAGATTTATCTCAAGATCTTATCATGTCATTGGTAAATTAGGAAATCTCAGCATTTGGGTTTAAATGCAACTTTGCATGCATACACTAAGGAAATAAGTGTGTGTAATATAATAGAAATTGATAATTCTTGTTTCCTAGCAATTCCACTTCCTGATAATACCAAAGAACAAATAAATATAAGTGGTGTGCACACAAGAATACTATCCCATGTCATTTTTCCTGGTGGACAATTCAAAATACTTTATTTGTCTACTTATACTTTATGATGGCTTGCAGGAATATTTAGAGAGTGGTTTCTCTCTCATTTTTCTTCCAACAAAACCACAGCTGTGCCTGACTACCTTAGATTTGACCCATTGACCCATTTTTCGCTAATCAGACCCCAAGTCTCCTATTATTAGAGCCAATGTTACCAACACATTACTAAGATCCTGATTAAGTTGAAACAATGAACTTAGTCTTTGGTATCAATTGATGACATATCAATAATGAAAATATGACAACATAGGAAATTACACTTGTGAATGTGCCTGGAAATTCCACAGTTTATATCTTATTTTTCATTAACCATTAATGTATTTTCATTGAAATAAATCTTACTATTTTATTTCTGGTTGTTTAAAGAAACATCAATTTACAAGAAAAAATAAAATCAAGTTATTGAGTCATAAGAAGTAGTAAAGATATTTCATAATGTCTACCATAGATTTTAATTAGAGTGACAAAATATAAATTATACTTGCTAAAATATTAGCAAAAAGAATAAAATTATATGGACTCAATAGGTACCTAATAAAATTTTGATCTAATTTTCCATGCTTAATTTAAGATGAGGATTCAACTTTATTTTAAAGATTGATTTCAATAGGTTTGTATCATGCTGACGTAATGAAGATGAGTTTTCATAATCATATTAAATCATGTAAGGAAAAAGTGATATAAATACTTTATTTACTACCACTCCACACATTAGCAACTACATGGAACAAATAAAATTAAATTTGGGACTTAATTATAATTGCATTTCAGAAGCAGACATTTTCAAAAAATATTTCTCAAATTTCATGATTTTCTTCCACTGTACATGAAAAAATACCATTAATATACTATGTAATATTAGAAACTTCACCCACACTTATATGCTTATTTCTTATTTTTCTATAATAATGAATGTATACTGTGTCTTTATGAAAGTAGTAACTACATTTGTTATATGGGTTGACATTTTGCATACTTTGTTTTCTTATGTAGAATAGTCTGATTAGTTTATTTAAACCTACACATGTAGCCATTTCTGCGAAAATCAAATAAAATGCTTCAATGATAACCAAACATGAACCCACTCTATAGTGATTCCCCTGAAATGCAGTAATCACAGTTTGATATTTCTTTAACCTTCTCAACAGGGTATGACAGATTCAATAGAAATAAAATCTCTCTCTTCTTGGCATTTCTTATTGAGTGAGGAGATAAGGTCCTCAAATCTCAGGGAGAAAAGCAAATATCTGTGATTGAGCAAGTACCATTTTGTGAAACATTCAAGGCAGAACCCACATGGTTCAGAGTGACACCAGAGAGACTTGACAAAGGGACAGTTAGTGAACAGCAACTGAGGTTTTTCCTTACTTAGCAGGCAGACATCCTCTGTTTAAGATCATGATATTGCATGCTGTGAATTTCTTTTGTTTGGGAGGTTCTTATCATAAAAAAAATGATCATTGATGAGTTTTTCTGGAGTCATATAGTCTCTTAAAAATCATAAGAGCATTAACAGAGAATGAGGGATAAAAAGAGCTTGAAAAATTGAGATTATCCATAAAACGTATTGTAGAAATTGGACTATGAAATGATGATCCAGGTAATGATGAAAAATTATGGATTAAATATGTCATGGTTCTTCAACATTAAGCACCTTCTATATTTAATTGTAGGTCTTTGATTCACATCCAGTAATTTTAGTGTTCTCCTCTTTTGGACAATGAGTGATAATCAGAATGGAGTTTAGATTGGGTGGATGGAGTGTGGGATTCAACATCAACAGCTCAGGTGAAGTCAACAAAATTCTGTGTGACATGTGAATAGGGTGTAAGTGTGGATCCTGCTGGCAGGGCAGAGAAGAATATCCTGGTGACCCACAGTGTCAAAAGTGATTCAGAGAACCTTGAACTCAGACCCTATATTGATTACTCACAGGAAACTTTCAGCAAACTTCATTACTGGAATATCAAGAGTTCTATGGAGGTGGTAGGGAGCCTTGGAATGAGAAACACTGGGCTATACAAGTACTGCAAACCCTTTTATCCAACTCATCTGTAAATCCTCAAATGGCTACATTATTATAATGTAATAAGGAAAGGACTTCTATTCACTTGGAGACTGGAAATTGCATTTTTTTCTATGAAGATTTTTGTAAGAGAAAAGCAAGGGCTAAATTTTTACTTTTTTTCACAACCATCTCAAAATGTTACTATTTGTTTTTCTTTCTGTATGATAACTAGTATAAAAGAAGAAAAAGAAGTTAAGATTATAGAATTGTCATGGAACAATGGCTGAAAAGGGATGACCAACCACATAGATCAGCTGAAAGACTATGCTAGTGGAGTGAAGTGAATAAATGGACATGAGAGTATTCATGTGTTAAAAATTGGATATCTTGTTCATTCTTTAGGTGTGTAGGTGGAGAAAACAGAAGAATCAATTTTTTTCTTATATTTTACACTTAAGGTAAATCTGCAATTTTTAAGGTACTTTGCAATTATACGCAGAATGAAAAGGAAGATGGAGATTAGGTATTGGGTGAAAAGTGGATAGTTAGAGTTTCGCTCAGCAGTTGTCAATTTTGAGATGCTCATCAGACTGTTAAGTGCTGATGTCAATACCTACACTGGAAGAATAAACCATGAGTTCTATAAGAGACTACATTTATAGATATCAACACCAGATTTTATATTGCCTCGGGGAGAAGAAGGCAGTCAAATTCAGACAAAAGTTCCAATACCAAGAAGACACTTAGAAAGGAAGGAGTCAACAATCAAAGGGCAGAAGGCACCAGGGAGGAAACTGACACATTATTACCAGAAAGTGGAGAACACTTTAAATGGCAATAGTGAGCATCTTTATTTACTGAAACTCTTTACTTCTTAATTCCCCCTTCTTTCATCCTGATCACTATAGTTCTAGTCTTGGTATTTATGAATTTGACCATTTTAACTGTCGCATATAATTGGAATCATGCACTCA
>PVHY01020695.1:0-25081 GCA_004024945.1 Uropsilus gracilis
GCTACGATCTTTCCTTAGACCCCCCCCCCCCCCACCCCACCCCACCCCGACTACTGCGAGATCCAGCCTGCAGGTTCGGTTCGGCTTGATCAGGCCCGACCCCTACCTGCGGCAGGGTTAGTGTACCGGCTACAAGCCTAGAACTGCAGACAGCGACGGCCCCGCGCTCCTTCTCCACCTCCCTCCCTAGCAGCCGGGACAGGGGTCGCGGCCCCTTTAAATGGCAGCGCCGCTCACAGCACCCAGCGCTCTGCACCAGGCGGGCGGGCGTCGCCTGCAAACAACCCCATTGGCTGGCTCGAGGAGGGGGCTCGCGAGACAGCTCCGGCCCCCGGCGCGAGACTCCCAGCCCAGTGGCCACCTGGAAATTGCGGAATGGAGTGCAGTTGTTGGAGATGGAGCTTAAGCCCCCGTCCAGGGCCCCGTTAGTTGAAACGGAAAAGATAGCCTCTGGAGCTTTGAAGCCCGCCACCCCAGGAAAGGGGGTGTCCTCTTTCCACCGAAAGGCTTAGTACACTAACCCACATAAAACATCTACGCACCTGCTTCCCTTACCTGGCTCCAGTCTGCCCCCCCACCCCCCCCATTCCCCGTCATACCCGTGCCCGCCCTACCTCCTGGAGCCCACTCTACCCGTGATCCCCTCCTCTCATTCAAATGGTTCCCGATCCCCTCCCCCTCCCCGTGTCTCTCTTCGCTTCCCACTCGTGTTTAACCCGCCTCCCCACCCCCGCATTCCGCCCCCCTCAACAGTCCCTACCTACGCCTTGCAGTAGGCGCCTGCCAAAAATACCCTCCCCCAACTCCACCTTTCTGGGGGCCCGCCCCCTGGGCGACTGTTGGGGTAATGAGTGACAGCCGAGGGGGGGGGGAGGTAGGGACTCAGCCCTTACGTGCCCCTCCTCCCCTTGTCTGTAGCCTGTGTGTGTGGGAGGGGGGGTGGCTAACCATTCTAACATAGTTGTGGGGTGCCTTAAGCTTGGTCTTCAGCCACCAGGCACCCAGGGCGGGTCAAATGGTTCTGGCTCAGTGACAACGACTATGTAGTAACCCTTATTGCATGATGACCCCAAAACCAGGTCCTGCAAAGACCCCTCTCCACTCCCTCAATGGTTTTAGGGTAAATTCTGCGATATTCCCCCAGAGTCTTCCTGCAGGAGTGCAGGAGCTCCCTATGTTTTATCTTCAGTAGTTTTCCTCTGCAAGGCCCGTAGCTCTCCTGCGCTCTTGTCCCCTGTCTCTGTCTCTCTATCTCTCTCTGTGTCTCTGTCTCTGTGTCTGTCTGTCTCTCTCCTTCTTCCCAAACCCTTTCCTGGAAGGTCCTTAGCTTGTGGGTGGGGCTGAGATTGAGGCCTAGAGAAGTAGGGTGGGGATAGAGGACACTAGCATTTAGCCTACAGGCTTTAAAAAATGTGTGCTGGGATCCATTCCTAATCCTCCTTATAGTTAGAGTTCTTTATAGTCCTCCTCTCCTTCCCACTTCCCCCTGCAAGCCCTAAGGGCTGGAGAGAATTTAGTATCTGAGATACTAGCGGAAGCTCAGCTGGGAGTACCCCCACAGGCTTCCGGACATGTGTATTTGATGTCCACTGCCTGTTCTAGCCTGCCTCTTGGCTCTAGGCCTTTCTTCCCATACTAAGCCTCTCCTAGCCTTAGAGTCCTAGGGAGTTTTATCCTCCCTTGTGTCAGCCACTTTCCCAGAAACCTTATCCTTCTTAGCTCCCCACATGGCCTTGAGATTATCTTTGCTCTCTCCTACATACAGAGATAAAAAGCAAAACTTTTTCTCTTTAGGTTTCCCAAACCCAGCTTTCTCTTTATCTTAACTGGTATTCTGTGTACCCACCTACCCCTTCTGTCTATTTCTATGTCACTGTACCTCCCTTTGCATTTTCAACTTGTTGGGTCACCTCTTTCTTTTGTATTGCCTGCCCTTCTGAACACATGCTTGGATCCTTCACTGCTCTGGTTGTGAAGAATGCCTAATTTCAGGGAGACAATCTAAGGAGGACTAATGGTGTATTTATTAATTCAGTCAGTGTAGTGGTGTAAAAGTATGTGGGTTCTGGAGAAAGACCAGGATGCTAATTTCAATTCTGTTCACCACCACCTCCTTTTTTAAAGGAGACTTTGGATAAGTCAACTGTCAAGTTACTGAGTCTTAGTTTTCTAGTCTTTAAAACAGTTAAGAAAACCCAAATGTTCAATAATAGGAGATAGGTTAGTTAACTCAGTTTTGGTTATCTTCATATAGTGGATGTAGTCATTAATAACCACATTAAAAAAAAAACTAAAGCAGAGCATAGAGGACTTTTTAAGGCAGTGCAACTATTGTGTGATGGTACAACAGTAGATACATATCATCATACATTTGTTAAAATTCCCAAGTAAACTCATATAGACTAGGCTATGTGTGAGACTGATGTGTCAATGTAGGTTATGGATTATAACAAATGTATCAGTGTAATGAATTTTGATGCAGTAAATATATCACTGATCAGGGAATCCTGGGGGGAGGAAGGCAGGAAGCATATGGAAACTGTGTAGGTTCATCTCACAGTTTAGTTTCGCTGAAAAAATAAAACTCCAGAGATAACACCTTTAAAAAACAAATAATGTGCAAAAATTCTCCTGATGTAATGTTACATTTTTTAAAAGGAGTTATGATACTAACTTTGCACTAGATCTTAGCCAAAAGGCCAAGAAGCTATATAATGATACCAGCTTTGTAAACAAAGTCTAAATATGGGTATGCATGGGAAAAGACTGAAAAGAGATCATAGTACATTTATAGGAGTGTTCTTAAGATTAAGTGGTATACAGTAAGAATGGCCCATATTTTTAAAAATGGGCAACAACAAATGCTGGTGTGAATGTGGAGAGAAAGGAACACTCTTTCACTGCTGGTGGGAATGCAAACTGGTCCAGCCACAATAGAAAGCTGTGTGGAAGACCCTTAAACTACTCAAAATGGAACTCTAATTTGATCCAGCAATCCCAATTCTAGGAATGTACCCAAAGTTTACAAAAAGGCTAATTCAAAAGTACATCTGTACTCGGATGTTTACTGCAGCACTATTTACAACAGCCAGGCTATGGAAGCAACCCAAATGCCCCCAAACAGATAAATGGGTCAGAAAGTTGTGGTATATGTACACAATGGAATATTATTCGTCAATCAAAAAAGACAGATTTATGTCATTCGCAGCAACATGGATGGAGCTAGAGGGAATCATGTTAGCGGAAATAAGCCAGAAAGAAAAAGAAATATTGAATGGTCTCACTTATATGAGGGATATAGGGAAAACAAGCAAACAAATGGACAAGAATAACACTGTAAACGGAACTGAAGCATAAACAAGAGAGGGGGAGGAGGGAAAAATCAGGGGAGGAACCAACACAAGAGATTAAGATGGTTCATGGGTGTTAAGGTGGTGGGAGAACCTCGGGGTAGACAATGATGTAAAATATATATATATGTGTGTGTTTGTACAATCAATTTTAAAAAATAAAATTATGACATAAGAAAGTAAAAAGAAAAAGATTAAGTGGTGTACACCTGCCTGACACATAGCAGGTGCTTAATAGATACTGTTTACTATGATCACATTATAAATTTATAAAATAATCTGGCTTCATCTATGGTTTGAGACTTCATACCCTGTAGCCTATATATCCTTAAAATAATTTTTTTTGTCTTTGACTAAGCCATGGGTGCCCACAGTTGATGGGTTTGAGTTTGTATCAGGTACAGATGAAAGGTTCTAATATAGAATAGATGATGTTGGGCGGGGAGGAGGGATTAGGTGAGAATAAGGCCTACAACTCAATGCTACTATTTTTTTTCAGCTTTGTTACAACCTTGTTCCACATTATTACAGCCTTATTGCACATATTGTTGGCCGGGCACGGTGGCTCGTGCCTGTAAGCTTCAGCCTATAAAGTGGCCAGGGCTAGGGATCATGGTTCGAGTCCTGCCTGGGACCCGTAGCCAGACCTAGTTCCAAAAAACAGCTGGGCATGGTGGTGCGTGCCTGTAATCCCAGCTACGTGGGAAGCTGAAGGTGGGGATTGCTTGAGTCTGCCTGGGGTTCCACGGGCAAAAATAGCGAGACCCAGTCTCAAAAAAAAAAAAAAAAAAAACTGCACATATTGTTTAACTCTGTTGCTTGTTATTCACCATCTATAAAGTTTTCCTAAAGAGCTGTAAGTACTATAAAATATATAAAAACTCAGTCCCCATGAAGACTTGTATTTAATTTTTTAAGAAAATTTTTTGAGACTAGGTCTCCCCTATTTTTGCCCGTGGGACTGCAGGCTCACGTTGCCCGGGGTACCACGGACTCAAGCAATCCCCAGCCTCAGTTTCCCATGGGATTACAGGCACGCGCCACCACATCCAGCTATTTTTTTGGAACTAGGTCTCACTATGTTGCCCCAGGCAGGACTCGAACCGCGATACCCAGTCCCAGCTGCGCTCCATAGGTTGTTGCTTACAGGCACTCACCACCGTGCCTGGCTCTATCTCATCATTTGGATGCACCATACTTTATTGATTGATTGATTGATTGATTGATTGATTGATTGATTGATTGATTTTTCCTTTTTTTAATTTAATTTAATTTAATTTATTTATTTTTTAATATATAAACAATTTTATTTTGTTCTTTGGGTTACAACCTCTCTGTTATATATTTTCCCCCTCCCTCCAGTGCTCCCTCCATTCTCTCACACCCCACTCTTTGTTATTTATTAGCTGTGCTGAATCCATTAGTCTCTTTCCTATGTTAGTGTCTTTTCTCTGGGTGAGGGACTGCGTTGTTGGGTCCAGGCGCACCTTGCTGTTAGATTTTCAGTCTTAAGTTTGCGTTGGGTGTCCAGGTTATATTCATTTGTGATCTGTTCATGTTTTTTTGCTGCAGGCCATCCTCTCCAATCCAATCCCATCTCCATTGCTTTGCTGCTTTTCCTTATGGCTCTGTTGTTGGGCTCTGGGGGTCTTGCCTCCTGCCAGTGTTGGTCAAGAAATTTCTCTGAGTTCAGGCTTTGAGACTAGGTCTTGCTATATTTGCCCGTGGAACCGCAGGCTCTCATTGCCCAGGGTACTACAGACTCAGGCAATTCCCAGCCTCAGCTTCCCAGGTAGCCAGGATTACAGGCGCGCGCCATCACGCCCAGCTATTGTTTGGAACTAGGTCTCGCTACGTGCCCCAGGTGGGACTCGAACCGCAATCCCTAGCCCCAGCCGCTTCATAGGCTGAAGCTTACAGGCATGAGCCACCGTGCCCGGCCCATGAGTTCAGGCTTCTGCGAATGGCCTTTGAAGGTTATCTCCTCTGCTTCCTTTTGCAGTTTTGGTGTGGGGCCCATTATCCCCTCTTTGGTCATCCTCTCCTCTCCCTTGATGAGGGGAGGGTGTGTTGCTCTCCTTGAATATATCTCCAAATTAAAGTCCTGGGTTTTGGCCCAGACAGTGTAGAAGTGCACCTGGTGACATCGTGTCTCTATGGTTGTTTTTCTGGTCTTACTTATGCTGGTTCACTTGGTTGGTCATCTGCTGTGTCCTGCTCCGGTCTGTGGGCTGGACTTTTGCCTGGTCCCTTACCCGTTCTATGTTGGGGCTGCTGTTGCACCTATTCTGGTTGCTCTGAAGTTTAGCTGGAGTAAGAAGTAAGAGAGAATTGGAGGCACCTCCCAAACCCCCACACCCCCACCTCCCACCCCCCACCCCGCTTCGCGCAGCAGCAGGCCAACCCAGGGGCCGCTCGCAGGTCCATGCGCCCCGGCTTCAGGGGTGGATGCACCATACTTTATTTAATTACAATGGATGTCAAACTTTTTTTTTTTAATGTTAACCAAGGCTACATATAACTTGGTCAAATGAATGGAGTATTATATTTTCTGAATTCAGGGATTTCCATGAACACTAACAGGGACCCAATTATACTAAGTAAACAGATATCTGAATGAGTAACTCTGAAAGAAGAGTTAAGTTACAGATTATTTGATGGTCATTTTGTTAGCGTGAGATTCAGTCTTCAGTACCAATTTTGTAAACATGTGGATTTTTTATTGTTTGATAGCATTCTAAAGTATCTTGGGATAAAGATAAGAAAATGTATTTGTGGAAACACTAGGAAAACATTAGACTATGAACACCTCAACAGTAAGGACCAGTTCATACTCAACTCTTATCTCCAGCATCTAGCATATACCCTGGTAGACACTTGATGTTCATTGGATGGATTGAATAAAGGAAAGAAAAAATTCTAATGCACTTAAACTGTAGTCATATTTCTATTATAAGTGGCTTAAGGAAAGAGATAAGAGTAAAACAAGAGGGTAACAAAGGCAAGCAGACAAAGATAAGGGATCTTCACCTTTATCTTTTAAAAGAAGGGTAAGTGAAATGTAGTGAAATGTAGTGAAAAGGCACTTATTCTTCCTTATCAGCAAGTCCAGTGGTGCCAGTCTGACTTAGTAGTGTGACTATGACTATATTCCACATTGTTCTGTTCACATTTTGCCCAACTTTAGGAGCAACATAATTCAATTTACTTCAACAAGAGTTGAACTGACTTTATGAAACACATGCCATAGGGTCTATGTGGATCCCAGGTCTGTTATGGCACTGTACGTTGGGAAATCAGCATAGTTCCACTTCCTTTTTAAAGTAAGAGCTTTATTGAGAGATGATTACAATTTGCCCACTTGAAGTGGACAGTTTAATATGTTTCAGTATATTCACAGATGAGCAGTCATCACCACAATCAATTTTACATTTGCATCACTTAAACACAGACCCAGTGTTCTTTACATATCATCTCCCATCCCTAGCCTTATATAAGAATTATTCTACTTCCTCCAAAGTCATCTGTTGTGGACATTTCATATGAATGGGGCAGTATATAATGGGCATTTGTGGTTGGCATTTTTCCTTTAGCATATGTCTTCAAGGTTTATTCATGTTGTAGCATGGAACTAAACTCCATTCCTTTTTATGACTGAATGATATTCTTTGTATGGTTATTCCATCTTTTTGTAACTATTCATCAGTTTAAGTACCTTTTGGCCACCAGAAGCCATTTTATAATAGTTGTTATTATAATAAACATTTGTATATACAAAAAAGAGTGGAATTTCTGGATCATGATAGCTCTGTTTAATTATTTGAGAAACTGTGAGACTATCTTCCTAAGTAAGTACACTATTTATATTCCCACCAGCAGTGTTCCAGTTTCTCCACATCCTTGCTAACACTTGTTTTTTAGTAAATCAAAAACCCTTTATTTAGATCTTCTTGAATTTCTTTCAACAATGCTCTATAGTTTTCAGAGCATAAATTTTATGCTTCTTTAATTAAATTTTATTCCTAAGCACTTTATTCTTTTTGATGTTATTAATTGAATTATTCCTTAATTTCATTTTAAATTGTTCATTGCAAGTATATAGCAATAAAATTGATTTTTTAATTATTGATTTTGTATCCTGCAACACTGCTGAAGTTGTTGATTCATTCTTATTTTTTAAAAAACACTGTCCACTAATTTTAGTGAGTTCCTTAGGATTTTTTAGATAGGTCATTTCATCTGGGAATAGAGATAGTTTTACCTCTTCCTTTCTGTCTTGGATACTTTTTATTTCTTTTTCTTGCCTATTACCCTAGCTAGAACCTCTAGTATAATGTTGAATACATGCGATGTCCACTTAAAATAGTTCTTAAAGTCTTATATACTAGGCTATTCACTTTTTTCTGGATAATGTTTCTTATTTATCTAGTTACTTGGTAATGTATTGGAATACAGATCATCCCCAGAACTGATTAACTCCCTATAATTGTGTTCATTACCTTAAAGGTATTCAGTTTTTCAAAAAAAAAAAAAAAGAACTGGTATTCAGCAAATATTAAAATTGATAATGATGATTAGGGAAAAAATGATCTTGCAAAGTCTTGCTTGGACAGTTTACCTCTATTTCTTGATTGACTCCTCTCACCTTACTGCCACTTGACCGAACTGCACTTACTGAACTCTCCACCCATAATGTGCTCAGCTTTTTCTATTTCTTATCCTGGTTAGTGCCACAACCAACAAGACATCCAAACCAGAAACTCAGCAGTAATTCAAGTCTTCTACTCCTTATGTCCTACATTTAATTGGTTATTAAATCACCTTGATCCTACCTTTCAAATGTTTGGATTTGGTTTTCTCTGTCCCTACAATCACTGCCTTAGTTCAGGACTTGCTCATCTTTCACCTGAATTATTATTATTGTATTCTAACTGGTGTCTGTCTCCTATCTCCTCCAAACTAGTCTATACACTATGTCCAGGGTGACTGTGGTAAAGTTAAATAATAACTTTCAAAAGTATCCATATCCTAATTCCCGGAGCCTGTGAATGTTTCCTTATGGTGAAAAAGTAGGACTTTGCAAATGTAATTAAGGATCTTAAAATGGGGTAGATATCCAAGTGGACCCTAAAGCTAATGACAAGAGGGTCCTAAATATAATGGCAAGAGACAGAAGGAGATTTGACACACACAGGGAGAAGACCAACAGATCACAGAGGCAGACTGGAGTGATGCAGTCACAAGTCAAGGAATGCTGGCAGCCTCCAGAAATTGGAAGACAGTTTCCCCTAGGACCTCCATAGGAATCATAGCTCTGTCCCATCTTGATTTTGTCCCAGTGATACTGACTTTAGACTTCTAGCTTCTGAAAATGTGAGAGAATAAATTTCTGTTGTTTTAAGCCACCACATTTTTGGTAATTATTTATAGTAGCCTCAGGACACTTGTATAGTGATATTTCTGAAGTTCAAACCTCACATGCATGTTATTTTCTTTGTCTGAGTCTATACATATACATGCACACATATACATATATGTGGAATACGTGTATATATCTGTGATAGTATGGAAGAAAATATATCAAAATGTTCAGATATTTTTTATTTTATTTTATTTTATTTTATTTTGAGACTAGGTCTTGCTATTTTTGCCCGTGGAACCGCAGGCTCTCGTTGCCCGGGGTACCATGGACTCAAGCAATCCCCAGCCTCAGCTTCCCAGGTAGCTGGGATTACAGGTGCACGCCACCACACCCAGCTATTTTTTTGGAACTAGGTCTCACTACGTGCCCCAGGCGGGACTCGAACTGCGATCCCTAGCCCTGGCCGCTTCATAGGCTGAAGCTTACAGGCACAAACCACCGTGCCCGGCTTATTTTTTTTATTTTTGCATATTTTACAATATATGATTGTGTAACTGCTGATCCCCATGGGAATACCCCCACACACCACATCTCCCCTGGTCACTTTGCCTCCTTTCTTTTTGTTGTTTGTCCATGTTTAGCCCTTTAGTCTTTTTTTTTTTTCCTTTTTTTTTCAGGATCCATTTCCTCTTCCTTGGTGAGGGTGCCATTTCCCGGGACTTGGTAGAATGTTCACAGATATTTCTGCATAGTGGGATTTTCATAATTTTGATACTTTTCTTTTTTAATTTATTTTTATTTTTTACATATATATTTATATAATTGTATTTTCTGGAACTCTTTCACCATCTTATCACCTATGAACCATCATCTTGATCTTTTGTGCTCATCCCTTCCTTGATTTTTCCCTTAGTTCTGTTATCAGTTTGTTAGTTTTAACTTTTTCTTGTCTTTTGTTTTCCCTATATTCCACCATTCTTATGGAAATAAGCTAAAAAAGAAAAAGACAAAAATTGGATGGTCTCACTTGTTCTTTTATTTTCTAATTGTTCCCTCAGTAAGATGTATTACCTTTGTAGTCAGAAAAAACAAGTCAGTTCTTAAAAACCATTCAGCAGCTTTCCTACATGCCTGTGACTATGCAGGTGTTTCTTTCTACAAATCTTTTCCCTTTGCAAAACAGGAAAGACAGCTCTCCTGCCCACCTGTGACTAAGCAGGTGACTCTCTTTTTCTCCTTTCCCTAATAAACGTATCTTTCTAAAATGAGAAAAAAATAATAAAATAAAACCTTTCAGTGCCTCCTCATCACTTATAGACTATACACTTCTAAAGCTATAAACTTCCAAAGCTAAGCCCATTTCTCAAGCCTGACTTCCTTTCACTTGGCTTCCCCAAGTCTCTTCATGACAAATTACCTAACCGTGTCCTCCCATCTCTCCTACCATATGATGTGGACTGCTGTGACTGTGGGTGGATGGAGAAGATAGAGTTTGATTAGTAACAACGTGTGTAAAGATCCTGTTGGAAACCATGTTCCAATGGGTGATTCTACTTCTGACCCTTTGTACATTGATCTCTCTGACTTGATCCTCTTGATTAAGAATGATGAAACCAGCAACCCAAATGCCCCAAAACAGATGAATAGATGAAAGAGATGTGGTATATATAAACAATGGAATATTACTCATCAATTAAAAGTGACAAATTTGATGATTTTATGATAGCATGGATGTACCTAGAAGAAATCATATTAGCAGAAACAAGTCAGAAAGAAAAAGACAGAATCCAAATGGTTTCACTAATATATGGGACATAGGAAAAACAAACAAAAGGTCAGGAGGGAAAGTCAAACAAGTTAAAAAACAAACTGAAGTTCACAACTTGGGGTGTGGGGGCGGGTGAGGGAGGGAATGATTAGGGAGAGAAGAGCCCTGGGGATTACAAAGATGTGAAATAATTATCTATATAATAAAGTATTTCTTTAAAAAAAAAGGAATGATGAAACCCTTCTGATCCACTCAAACAAAGCCATGCTACCTTTGAGTTGCCACTAACTTCAGTATGCTATTATAGTATAATTGTTTGTTTATAGTATCTCTACTTTTGTTGTGATTGCCTTGAGGAGATACACAAACATACAAAAACTTTAGGTTTTTTTTTTAGTTTTGCTAATTTTCTTATGTAAACAGTTGTTGTGATTAACAAAGTATAAATTCATTAAAATGTTGAACTCATAGCAGCTTTTTTATAATTATGTATTTTCACTTAAATACTAAAACTATCATGTTGCCAGGTGTGGTGGTGCGTGCGTGTAGTCCCAGCTACCTGGGAGGCTGAGGCTAGGGATCACTTGAGTCCGCAGGTTCGAGACAACCCCAGGCAACAAAGTGAGACCTAGTCTCAAATAAATAAGTAAGTAAGTAAGTAAATAAATAAATAAATAAATAAAATAACATAAAATAAATAATAAAACTATTATGTGGGAGTCTATAAAATATTCTATATTAAAACATCCTCAGAGATCTTTATGAATTTATATGAAAAGATAGCTAAAGTATTTTATTTAATATAACTGATATATAAAGCTAAGGTATGTAGTGTTATGTATATGTATTACAAAATATACATGTGTTTTGTATCTTCATCCTAGATGCTTCTTCTGAGCTCCAGACCTGTATCTTCATCTGACTTCTTCACTTGGTTATCATACAGGCTTCTCCTAATATATCTAAGTCAGCAATGAATTTTTCTTCCACCAAAACAAAACCAAACCATATATGTGTACTTCTATATATATTTTATATACATGACAAACTTTATTGTGTTCCCCAGCCTTGGTTCTCTTTCTCCTGCATAATTTTGGTTCCCTGCGGATGCCTAGTTCCACAGACAGCAATGAAACTCACTTTATGGTCAGCAGGGGCATCTCTGTATGAGAGAGGGCTTGCAAATATATTGGTGGCTGTCAAGTCTGAAGGCATGGGTTTATGGCAATAAACACTGCCTCCCCACCCATACCACACACATGGCCAGCAATTCCTTTTTGCCTTACACTTATGATAGGCATAGCCAGCTTTCAAGATGGGATTGTCAATGCAGCCACCTCCACCCACCACATCGACCACAGCTCTGTTGGCAGAGAAAATGAACTTCTTGGAGCCTGAGGCAGACTGACTTGAATCTTCTTGGTCTCAGGATTGTGGGAGATAGCAGTGACATAGTTCCCCAAGGCTCAGGCTTATCCAGGTAGTCATCAGCCTTCTCAACCAGGCAACACACACAATGGTGCCCTCAAGCATGGTGCCCACTAGGAGCACACTTCCAATGTTGAGCTGGATCTTCTTGAAACAGTACATGAACTGCCCAATGTGGATGCCCTTGGGGTAAATGAACAGCTTGATCAGCTTCTTAAAAGGATAGATATTTTGGAAAGAACAGCTTGGTGCCCAGGTTGTGGATGATGTCTTTCATGACACCAAAGAGGTAGCCTTGCCACCCCTTGTAGTTCAACAGGTGCAGATGTATTGCACCCTTGCTGTGCTTCATATGTGATCACAATACCAAGTCTGTACCTTTCCTCTACCTACAAATCATGTAGCTCATGAAACTGGTCTGTTGCCAAGTATGGCCTAAAGTGGAATCTTGGACTAATATATTTTTTAAAGTGAGAAAGTCATGGCTTGGAAAAGTATGTATAGGGTAAACCTACATGAATAAAAAATAGATAAACATTTTTGTTTTTCCTAGGTGGTACAAAGAAGATAGAAATACAAGAAAGTGATTGTAATTGTAACCTCTGCAGAGTGGGAATGAGGGATGAGGAGGAGACCTTTCTCTTTAGGTTCTTGGATATTGTTTGATTCACACACACACACACACACCCAGCAGGTAGTAGTTTTCATTTTTCATAATATAAGTCATTTATTTATTCTCTAAAATAAATTTGGGAACCATTGGTTTAGATATGCCCAATAGGGTAGCTATCCAATATGGATACCACTAACCACATGTGACTATATATAACTAATTAAAATGAAATAGAACTGAGGCTGGGCACGGTGGCTCGTGCTTGTAAGCTTCAGCCTATGAAGCAGCCGGGGCTAGGAATTGCGGTTCAAGTCCCGCCTGGGGCCCGTAGAGAGACCTAGTTCCAAAAAAAATAGTTGGGCGTGGTGGCGCGTGCCTGTAATCCCAGCTACCTGGGAAGCTGAGGCTGGGGATGGCTTGAGTCCGTGGTACCCCGGGCAACGAGAGCCTGCGGTTCCACGGGCAAAAATAGCAAGACCTAGTCTCAAAAAAAAAAAAAAAAAAAAAAAAGAAATAGAACTAAAACTCAGTACCTTAGTCACACTAGCCATATTTCAAGTGCTCAGTGGTCACAAATGACTAGTACTACAGTATTGAATGGAGAAGACACAGAACATTTCTATCACTGCAGAAGATTCTATTGGACAGTGCAGGCCTAGATAGATAACTGTCCCCACATAAGGTGGTGTCAGTTGAGACACCCTGAAACCCAGTGTGTGAATTAGTCAATTAGCAGGAATTAACTACAAACACCTATCATTTGAGCCTTGTAAACCTTGATTAACCTCAGGGCTAGTTACACATTACAGAAAAATAAAGGTGGATTACCTGATTTAAGGAAGACAGAATCAATCTGATCTGGAGGGCTACAATGAATCCACGGCAATGATGACACCTGTTGAATCTCTCAGTAAATCTTAGAAACAATAGCAGTATTTGGACTGCTGTGTTACCTGGTTACCATGAAAATGTGGGTTCTGTGTGTGGTCTGTGTGATCACAGATATCAAGTATCAATTCTACTCCCCACCCATACCGGCCCCTTTCTATAATCTTAACTACAAAACCATAACCATAGTGGTCTCCATTTTCAGTTGGGCTTTATAATAGACCATGCAACGGAAGCAACTAGAAATCTATTAAGTATGGGGTGTCAAAGTGCAAGTCCTAATGAGGAAATATGAAAAAAAGAAACATGGCGGGGCATATTTTTTCCAGTAGGAAAAGGCTGCATCTACTACACTGAATACAATGACATTGTTACTCTTACTTCCTGCACAGGCGCAGTGCAGGAATTCTTAGATCACGCCTACGCGCACATTTTCTTCCCTCTCCCTCTCTGCAGTTTCCTCTCTCTCCCTTTTTTCCCTATGCTTTTTCCCCCGCCCTCACATGGCATTTCAGTCTTTCGGGTAGTACAATTTTATCTCTCCTTCCTACCCTCTATATCTTCCCCGCATCCCCGTGCCCCCCTCCCCCCTTCCTTTTCCGTTTCAAGCGGAGCGCAATCTGCGCATGCGCATTAGTACAAAGCCTCCCTCTTTGTCCCCATCTGTCGTTCACTCGAACTCAAATCTTTCGCGTTCGGTAGCCAATGGGATCCGGGAAATGGCGGAAAAATGATTCTGTCTCTTGAGATAAAGCTTGATTGGCAAGTTAGATAACCAATCGAGAACGCCGCTTGGTACCCCTTGGGAGGTACCAAGCTCCCTCGTCTCGTTTCCGGCGGTCGCGCGCTCTTTTCTCGGGACGGTAGAGGCCGTGTAGCGTCGCCGTTACTCCGAGGAGAGAATATTAGGTGGAGGGTGAGTTTGTGGACGACTTGGTTCTTGTTTGAGAGGGGAGTAGAGTTTCTCGCGACAATCGGTGGAAGAAGAGGTTATGTTTGGAGGGAGGTTAGTCGTACGTTCCTAGGCCCCTTGAGGCCTTGTCCCCATCGCCACACGGCCTTCACAGCCCACCCGCGGTGGCCCATCGCGCTCAGCTCGCCTCGCTTCCAGCCTCCACCTGGCTCTGGTTGCCCTTCCCGCTGGGTTTCTTTAGGCGAGTTCTCGTAGAATCTTAACCCTGTCCGTAAGTTCCCGGCCCTTGAGCCGCCCTGGGCCCGAGTGTGTGGGGTCTATTATCAGAGAACCCCCAAGTCGCCGCAAGAGGAGGAGGCGCTTTGTCGGGCGTTCCTCTTCTTCGCCTCGTGAGGCCATTCAGAAGGAGAAAGCGGGGGCTCCTCCGAGCGATGTTTCTTTGTCAAAACTGTGAACTAGAAGTTCATCGGTTAGTGCAGACCCCGCCGCTTTCCTAGTCAGGTTTTTGGGTGCTATTATTTCCAAGTCTGGCTGCCTAGCTGTGCGACATTTTAATAAGTGAAACTTAATTTTGTTGATTTCCTATCCAGTATTTTTCACTTGAAGAAACTATTGTCGTAAGCTGACACTCTTTATGTTCTTAACAGAGAACTGAAAAGGCTTTTAGCTGTCATAAATTGAAGTTGAGGTTGGTGTATAGGAGGTAGGGCTGCCAGATAAAATGCAGGATGTCAGGATAAATTGGAGTTAAAAAGAAAAAATTTTAACTGTTAGGTATTTTTATTTAATCTATCTGGCAACTCTTAGTGGGACAGGCGCTGGCTAGATTTACACTGTCTTGGCCAACTTCCTTGTTTTGAAGTGAAACGTCCTCAGAAACTAAGAAAAGGACCAAACCATGTCACTGCTGTCTGTAGTTTTAAGGGTAGTTATATCCAGATAGCCATCTGGGTCTGGTAGATTTTTACCAGCTTCCACCTCTCTATGTTTTCTGCTTAGGATGATGGCTTCTTCTGAAAATTAAAGGGACGTTTATTTACATTTCAGATTAAGTGTGATGTAATGTTTTGGTCTTGTACCTAAACATAATTGTGCAGCTTTATCATGCTCAATAACCCCCGTCTTTCTGTATTTAAAAAAAATGCATATTCTCTCCAGAAAGTTCTTCCTTAGGATAAGTAAATAGAAATCCTTACTGCTAATCTGCATTGTTTATTCTAGTCCCCAAAGCTCAGTGGTTAAGAGACAGTGAATTTCTCAGAAGACTGCCTGTATATATTTCCAAGTTACATTGGTCATCATCTAAGTAGATGATGTGTACCATGTTTGCTGTTGTATTTGCTGCTTTGTGGACACTGTTTCAGGTTATTTAAACAACAATAGTCTTCATTGAATTGCTCCTTGAAAAATAAATTGAAGGGAAAGATTAGCATTATGATGAAGACATTTTTTCAGAAACCATAAAGTGGGCAATTTAATTATAAAACTCATATTTGCTAGAATCTTGAAGAGCAGGATAGATTTAATTGGTGATATTTGCCTAACTGGAGCACCCATCACGTAGAAATAGGGCTAGTGGTTTCCAGCAGCAACAAGTGACCTCTGTACATGATCTCATTTTGACCTTAAAAGTAACCATACCTGTGAGGTAGATACTGTTACTTCCATCTTACAGATGAGGAAACTAAGACTGCAGTGGTGAATGACTAGTAAATTTGTTGGACTTTAAGCTCTGAAATTAGGGTGAGTTGATCACAAAGTTAATAGCTTAATGATGATTTTGAGCCTTAGAATTCAACAGGTCTGAGTTCTCCATGATCCATCTCTCTTGTGTGACCTTGAATGGGCAAAGTGCTTCTCTAAGCATCAGTTTTCTTGTTCAAAAGAAAAGCACTAGATGAGGTAAAGCAGACTTAGCAGGGTGCCTTACATATAAGTTGGTAACTAACTTGGCATTATCATCTAACCTACCAGGCTATACTTGTAAAATCAAACATAAAAAATATAAAATAAAACCAAGCATAACCTCTTGAAGTAATCTTAAATAGTTTAATTTTTTTTTTTTTTTGAGACTAGGTCTCGCTATTTTTGCCCATGGAACCGCAGGCTCATGTTGCCGCGGGGTACCACAGACCGCAGATTCAAGCAGTCCTCAGCCTCAGCTTTCTAGGTAGCTGGAGTTACATGGTAGAGTGCCACCATGCCCAGCTATTTTTTTTGGAACTAGGTCTCAATATGTTGCCCCGGGCGGGACTCAAATCCCAGCCACACTCCATAGGCTGTCACAGTCACACGTCACCATGCCCGGCTTGGCTTAAATTCTTGAGGATGTAGATATTATTTACAAGATTATAAAATGGTCTTTTTGAACCCAAGTGATGAGGTGTAGTTAAGATGTTTTGAATATTTTGTGAATTCATGAATGGGATGCAAGGTACTGTGACTGAGGACACTGACTACTAAATTAAAGAGGTTCCCCAGATTCTAACCAGAGGTAAGTAAGGTGGTAGGAAGACTGATGTGCAAGAGAAATGGCTGTGAAGATAATTCTTCTATACTTCATCAAAAACATTTGATGAGGGGCTTGTAACCCATTTACTATAAAACTGGTATATCAGAGAGAGAAGCAATTCGGTAGAACATGGGAGAGGATTGTTGGGGCACTGTTGGTGGGCTGGATGTGAAAGTTTACATTTGTAGAGGTTTGAACTTACAAGCCCTGGAGCAGGTACAAAGATGGAGGTCTCCTTTATCTTAGTAAACATAATTTGGGAGGAAAAAAAGTGCTACATGACTTTTTGAAAAAACAGTGTTGTGCTATGTGGAAGAGTACATAGATTGAACTATTCTGTATTTAAGGAAATAGAAAATCAGTGCATCCAGATGGACTTTATGTAGCTGTTAAAAATTAGAATTATGCTACGCAATGGATTTCTACTCAACTACTGAAAAAAGAGGAAACATTGCCATTTGTGACAACATGGATTGAACTGGAGGGACTTATGTTACGTAAAATAAGTCAAAAGGAGAACAAATGCTGGATGGTTTCACTCGTGAAATATAGAGAAACAAAGCAAGGGAACAGACAAAACTAAATCAAAACTTTAGGAATCTGCAGAATTGAGGCTATTAGGGTATGGTGTGGGACAGTGGGCTTTGGTGGAGAATTATGGGTGCTTTAGTGATGGCTGTGGTGTAGTAACATACCCCTGAATAGGGGTGAACCTATATCCTAAGTAACAGCATTGTAATAACCTATCATTAACTTGATAAAAAAATTATAGTTATGGTGATACTATAAAAATGAGGAAGCCGGGTGTGGTGGTGCACCCGTACCGGGAGGCAAGAGGCTTGGGATTGCTTGAGTTCACGGGTTTGAGACTACTACAACATAGCAAAACCTGGTCTCAAAAAAGCAAGCAGGTGCCTGTAGTCCCAGCTACCTGGGAGGCTGAGGCTGGGAATTGCTTGAGTCCATGATTCCCCGGGCAACATAGCTGAGACCTAGTCTCAAAAAAAAAAAAAATGAGGAAAAGCTGACTGCAATGGTACATTGTGATGGCAGTTATTGAAATGATAACGTATGTTATGGAAGGTAAATAAAGAAAAATGGAAGTTGTTGGAAAGTGTATTTGAACATAATTTATAATGGTGAAAAGTTAAAAACAAGCCACGTCTTCAACACAATAGGGCCTTGGTTGAACATTGAATGCTGTGTCTATTAATAATGTAGAAGATATAGTGACATGAAAAATTTTCATTGTATATCAAAGTAGAAAAGGCAGGTTGCAAAATAGTTTTTATAGTGTCTCATTTAGAATGCATATATATTTAAATCAGTGACTGAAAGGTATACCAAAATGTTAAACGGTACCTTTTTTATAAGTGAGCAAACTCAAGTCTTTGGCTCAAATGTCAGCTTTCCAGTGAGGTTTACCTCACCTCTCTTTTTAAAATTGCAATCTTCCCCCTCATTCCCTATCCACTTTTAAACACCTCCCCTCCATTTTTCTTTATTTCTGTCACATTTAAAGTTTTGTGACTACTTTATTATGTAATTTGTTATGTATATTGCATTAGAAGGTAAACAGTGAAGGAAATTTACTTTGTTCGTCCTTGATGTGTTCCAAGCACCTAGAACAGTGCCTGTCAAATAGTAGGCATTTAGTGACCATTAACTGAATGAATTAATGAAAAATTACCTCACAAGCAAAACAATTTTCATTACGTTTGCTTACATTCATGCATTAAAAAAACTCTGTCCCTCTTAATACCATTTTTTTTTTGTTTATGTGGTCTTCTGAGTTTTAATACTATATAACATTCCATTGTTTAGATGTACCATAATTTACTAAAAACCATGAACCAGTTTTGGATATTTATTTATTTTTTTGTTACCATAAAGGCCATTACAGTGAATAGTAGTTGTGTGTGTGTTTTTTTTTTTTTAATTTTGAAATTACTTTTTTTAAGATAAATTTTTAGGGGTATAATTCCAGAATTAAAGAATATAAGCTTTTCTTTTTTTTTGAATTTAGTTTTCTAATAGAATTTTATTGATTTAAGAATATAAGCGTATTAAGAATTGTTACTGATTGTCTTGGGAAACAACTTTTGGATACAGAATTTGATACTACATTCAAGTTTTTTTTTTTTTGGTAAGGAAAATATTTAAGTGACAAAATTTAACATTTTGTAGTTACCTGTTCATCTTGTATTTGCTATTTTATTGCTTTGGTAGTAGTCATCTTTTATCTTTCCCTTGTGACTAGTAACGGTATTTACTGAGTGCTTACTATATACCAATAATGTACTAGTGTTTTCACATATTTGTTAATCCTTATAGCCTCCTTAGAAAGTGGGTATTTGTATTAACCGCTTATAACAGCTTAGGAAAACAGTGTAGAAGTGAAGTAATCTAACTCAACATAGCCCATGCCTTTAATTCCTCAGTTTCTACTATAGAATAGAACAAGCAAGCTGCCAGTGAAGAACAAGGCTTAGTCCTTAGCCTGTGATAACTGGAGTCTATTTCAATCACTATCTTTTTATAATATGCTCCAATATTATGATAGGGACAATTTTTAGGTGGTAGATTGTTTTGAGAAAATAATTGCCTAGTGGATAAGATTATTGAACTAGAAGGCTATTTAGGCCATTCTAATTTCAGCTGATCTCCTCTACACTTACCTAGTTACATGGACACTATTTATAACTGCTAGTGCCTTATTATTTTAGATCATTGAATTGCCTTACCTGTTCAAAATAACCAGTTGTTTGGATCTGCAAAAGCCAGGCTACTAAAGGTGATTAATGACATAAATCACTGGAAGGTGACTGATTACATTCTTAAAACTGAATGTATTTGACAGTCTACACTTTTTCTTTTAGGTGCAAAAATGCAGAGCAATAAAACATTTAACTTGGAGAAGCAAAACCATACTCCAAGGAAACATCATCAACATCACCATCAGCAGCACCACCAGCAGCAACAGCAGCAGCCACCTCCGCCACCAATACCTGCAAATGGGCAGCAGGCCAGTAGCCAAAGTGAGTACATGCTAGGTAATGGGGTAGAAATAAGTTCCCTCTTGGGAATGGTTTCTTTGTTTAGATTAGTCTCTGGGGATTATAAAGGACTAGGCTTTTGTGACACACCTTTGTTCTTTTCCCTATATTACCTCTTGATGTTTCTTAGGATAGTAAAGAACTGATTCTCAGAAAGCAAGGAGCAGACATGTAGAATAGCTGTTAAATATACATTGCTTTACTGTGTTGGCACATTTTATTGCTAAACAGGTGTCTGTGTGTCTTACCTCAGAACTTGATTCTTAGAGGTAACATCAGATGACTGGTAGAGAAAATAAAGATTAAGTCTTTATGACTTAGTGTGGAGGAAAAGCTTGGTACTGAATATTACACTTTCGGCCTGGTATTATACCAACCCATTTTTCATCAGAATAGTCTTTAAAGGTATGTTTCCACTTACTCAGTAAGCTTTTAGCATATGTTTTTTTCTCTTAGAACCAACCTCAATACTTTTTTTCCAAGGCTTTTTACAAAAAATACTCTTCCCTAATTTCTTTTCATTCCATTGCCCATAAGCCTAAAAGACTGGGAACTACTAAGATTATGAATACTGATGAGGGGAAATGGGCAATTATGTATCATAAGATCTGGGTTCCTGACTTGCTTGATTTTCTCTTTGGCAAGTACTTCCTGTTTTGTCTTTTTTCTATCTGGCTGGCTCCTGGCCCATAGTAGAGCTGTTGAGAGGTACTGCCAAATCTCTGCTTTCATTCTAAGGTGCAACTTACGTATAAGTGGCTAGTGGGTAGATTGTACTGGGAAACAGTACTTGACTTCTACAGCAACTAGGTTTTCTAATCAAGCAGCAGTTGTAGCTCTTTGAGAATGTGACTGTAATTCTCTTTCCCTTATCTTTTGAGTGACTATGTTGTCTTCTCTCAGATGAAGGCTTGACTATTGACCTGAAGAATTTTAGGAAACCAGGAGAGAAGACCTTCACCCAACGTAGCCGACTCTTTGTGGGCAATCTTCCTCCTGACATCACTGAGGAGGAAATGAGAAAGCTATTTGAGAAATATGGGAAGGCAGGCGAAGTCTTTATTCATAAGGATAAGGGCTTTGGCTTTATTCGCTTGGTGAGCAACTGGGCAAAGGTGGGGAAGCTGGGGAATGGTGGATATGGAAAATTAAGCAGTGGAAGTAATTCTTCACTGAGAATGATCTGTTTGTTAAAAGATCATAGCTGTAGTTGGTGAAACAGGACCAAAAAATGCAGTTTTTTTAATTTCTCATAGGTTTTTCTTTTCCTTCAAGGAAAATAGATTTATTTGCTTAGGAGACTAGGACTAAAGTGTATCCTTTAGAACTTTTTTTGGTCATAATTGAGAAATTTCAAACATACAAAAGTATATAGAATAGTATAATGATATTTACATTTAGGCGGGGAAGTATTTCTAGGCATTATCTACATATAGGGGTTATTTGCTAGCGAGATCACTGGATGTGGTGCTCAGAACTAGTTTCTATTCCATATCTCACTAACTTGAAACTATGTAGGTGAGTCATTTTCCTGGGGTTCAAATTCCTTTTTAATAATTTGAAGGGAAAAATCAAGATCCTTGGTTATAAAGAGGTCTTATGGAGGCAGTGAGGCATTCTGGTTAAAAATGTAGCTAGCAAAAATTAAAATATAATGGCCAAAATATGTGTATTGCAAGTATAGGTTTTAAGTTGGTCATTATCCAGAAGATTTGTTATCACTTGGGAGATTAACCTATGATACTGGTAACTATGTAAGTGTATTAACTTCTGAAATTCCCAATTGATTTATTCTAAGGGTATTAGAGCATTAAAGAAAGCTAATGAAAGGGTTACCTGAAAGACACAAATCTTCCCAGTTCTATACATATTTCTATGTATGCTTGTTGCCATGGGTTGAGATATTTTGTCATTTAATTATATATATTATAGACTGGTGGTGGCTGCATGCATTATATTATAGACTGGTGGTGGCTGCATGGGTGGTCTTTGTGAGACTGAGTTATTCTAACTTTCCTCTACTTTTAGGAAACACGAACCCTAGCAGAGATTGCTAAAGTGGAACTGGACAACATGCCACTCCGTGGAAAGCAGCTGCGTGTGCGCTTTGCTTGCCATAGTGCGTCCCTCACGGTCCGAAACCTTCCTCAATACGTGTCCAACGAGCTGCTAGAGGAGGCCTTTTCTGTATTTGGTCAGGTGGAGAGGGCTGTAGTCATTGTGGATGATCGAGGAAGGCCCTCAGGAAAAGGCATCGTTGAATTCTCAGGGAAGCCAGCTGCTCGCAAAGCTCTGGACAGATGCAGTGAAGGCTCCTTCCTGCTAACCACGTAAGTGAGGGGTCATTATCATTATCAAAAGTCAACTTTAGATTACTGCTTACTTCTATGGTCTAGGGAGTTTGCCTTTAGGAACTTGAGTTCATGTTAAAGATTTTTGATACTTTGACTTTCTAGTATGTTTTCTTGTGTAATCTTTAATTAATGGAAATGGGAGGACTAAGGCATAAGCTTTTCCAGTCATTCATTAACTTGTCATAAGTGTTAAATCTCCCCTAACTTTGTCATTTAAGGACTTCAAAAAATTTTGTGTGTGTAACATCTCTATTACTTGCCCCAAGTCATGGAGTTCTGTAGATATTGGATGTTAAACAGCTTAATTAAAACTGCACTCAAGTACTGTATTTATCTACCTGAATATCTTTTTTTAAGGCTGTTCTAAGAGATCTGAAACCTGACTTGCTATCAGTGCCACGTTTCCCCCTCCCCATGCCAAATTCTACATAATGCCATAAAAAGACTTGGTTGCCTGAGCTGGGTGTATAAAGCCCTGCAGAAATATTTAGTTATCTAGTCCTTACCAGTAACTAGTTTATGTCCCAGAGGCAAATATAGAAAGGAATCCTGGTATAGGGTATGATCTGATTAACAATCTTTTCTCCCAGATTTCCAAGGCCTGTGACTGTGGAGCCCATGGACCAGTTAGATGATGAAGAGGGACTTCCAGAGAAGCTGGTTATAAAGAATCAGCAATTTCATAAGTATGTGGTCCTGACACATTCCCAGTTAGGTGTTTGCCTTTTCCCAAGGAATCCTCCAGGGGGATTTGTAAAAAAGGCAGGTCTATGTTATATGCTCACTGGCAGCCATTATCTTTTTTTTTTTTTTTTTTTTTTTTTTGAGACTAGGTCTTGCTATTTTTGCCTGTGGAACTCCAGGCTCTCATTGCCTGGGGTATCACAGATTCAAGCATTCCCCAGCCTCAGCTTTCCAGGTAGCTGGGATTACAGGCGCGCGTCACCACACCCAGCTCTTTCTTTGGAACTAGGTCTCGCTACGGGCCCTAGGCGGGACTCGAACCGCGATCCCTAGCCCCGGTCGCTTCATAGGCTGAAGCTTACAGGCACGAGCCACCGTGCCCAGCTCTGGCAGCCATTATCTTGACCCTCATAGAGAATGTAATGCTTACTTGAGGGGATTTTAGGCAAAGTTGTTAACCCAGGAATTTTGTCTATAGGGAAAGAGAGCAGCCACCCAGATTTGCACAGCCTGGTTCCTTTGAGTATGAGTATGCCATGCGCTGGAAGGCACTCATTGAAATGGAGAAACAGCAGCAGGACCAAGTGGACCGCAACATCAAGGAAGCACGTGAGAAACTGGAGATGGAGATGGAGGCTGCTCGTCATGAGCACCAGGTCATGCTAATGAGGCAGGGTGAGTATAAACCTGTAAGTCTTACAACTCACTACTTTAAAGGAGTTTCTTTGTTGCTTGTATCAGTGATCTGCTTTGGTTCACTGAAATATTTTGTTAGTTTTGATAGTAATATGAGCTTGGAGAGAATAAGACTACTAGATTCTGTGGAGAAAGAAATAATAGATTTGACTTTGTTATTGGAGTTTGGGTTTCTTAGATTGCCAATTAGGGGTTTTGTATCCACCTTACTTCCTAGGCCTTTATGGGAAAGTATTGGTCTGTATGAGCAGAATGAAGGATACTGTTAATCTCTTTCTCTAGATTTGATGAGACGTCAAGAAGAACTTCGAAGGATGGAAGAGCTGCATAATCAAGAAGTGCAAAAACGAAAGCAATTGGAACTCAGGTAACTTTTTCTCAAACCCTTTTTCTCTGACAACTCTAAAAGGTAATGTCTCAACTCTTCTGACCACCATACTACCTCAGGCATTTATAAATATGTTGACATTTTTTAACTACCTCTGAAGTCCTCCCTTTTTATGGGTAAGATGTTTCAGACTTTAGGGATTACCTGGGTCTACACTAAAGAGAAAGCAGCCGAGGGCTGGTCTTATGCAACTTTTTTGGGAAAGGAGAACTTTTTTCCCTTCATAGACACATTGGGTTGCTTTTAGACTGGACACACTTAACAAGGAGTTTCCTGGAGAGTTTCGGTAGTTTCCAGTATCATCTCCTTGGCTGAGTCCCTTATGATCTACTCAAAATCTGGAATGGCTCTGCCTAAATGCTTTGATCTGTAGGCAGGAGGAGGAGCGCAGACGCCGTGAAGAAGAGATGCGGCGACAGCAGGAAGAAATGATGCGGCGACAGCAGGAAGGATTCAAGGGAACCTTCCCTGATGCGGTATATCTCCCATGTGCCCATGATATACCAAACCAGTCGTGATATGAAAGACCCACTGTGAATTGTTCACCTGGACTATAAAATACACCACTTTATGACCAATTTTTCTATTCTATGAAACTCCTTGTAAAAAGAATTATAAAAAGGTAAAGTTTACAGGGACGCTCTTCTTGCCTTAAAGGCAATTTAGGATGAAAAACTGGGACCTTTATATGCTATTTAGTCCCAGTAAGATACAGTTGAGATACAGCCAGTAAGACAGCAACATTGACTAGTCCTCAGCTGTCCTCACACTTGTGCAGGTTGGAACTGTAGAAGAAATTGATGCCTTCTTTGTTCTTTCCCAGTTCCTCCTAATTCCTAGTGGGAGGCCTTGGCTTTGTGTCCTGATAGCCATGACCTTGAATTCACTGCACAACTAGCAAGGAGCTGCTGGTGTGTTCCACAATAGGGTTTCAGAATTCTTAGATTGTGTTTATTATTATCTACTTCCTTTAGAATGTGATCCTCCATGCATTGTAATAGAATGCTGTGCTGTTTTCGACTGTCTTTAATATTTTTTGTTTTTCAGAGAGAGCAGGAGATACGGATGG